>ONZH01026502.1:0-111510 GCA_900303285.1 Rhinella marina | reverse complement strand
TACAGGTATGATTTGAATTCATTGTGAGGCCACTACCCACCTATATGTATTTTAATACATAGGTGAGGAGGTAGTGACAGAGCCTCTTTAAAGGGATATTTCCAAGGGTAATACTCAGACCTATATGACATATAGAGGCCTAATCTTACTGCAACATGTATTCAATTTACCTTGGCATGACCAGAGACAGTCAGCAAGCATTAAAAGGGTCACAATTGATGTTTTTTTGTTGACCTGATTCCAAACATTCTTGAGTGAGCTGATGAACACCATTCTCTGCACTTAAAGTGGAGCAAATACAAACCCAGATCTGAGTTTTCCACAAATCCCTAGATGGGATACAATGGTCTAGACCAGGGGTGCACAACGTTTTCTGGGTGGGGGCCACATTGTCCGACTGAACCAACTTCAAGGGCCGAAAATAAAATTTAAAGGGGTATTAACAACTGAAATGCTGTTTTTATGGCAGATTGAACACACAGTGTATACCATTAATGTCTAGTTACAGTTCCAGGAGTCCCATCTAATGAGAGAAATACATGAAAAATGCATGTGAGAAGCCACAAAACATGGACATACATGTCTGTTACCAGATGGATGGGGCCACAACAGAATGGTATTCAAGGGCCGCATGTGGCCCCCGGGCCGCAGGTTGTGCACCCCTGGTCTAGACTAAGGGGTCTAGAGCCTGAATTAATTTTGGGAATTTGAATTAATTTTGGAGTTGGGTCAGCTCTGTTCTGGGGTTGAAGCAACCCATGCCCCCATCCTGCATTTTCCATACATCAATATGACTATATATACAAATAACAAATGTGGTTTTGTCAACTAGCTTGCAGAAACTACTAAATTGTACTCTCGGGTATGCTGATAAAAATTCATACGAGATATATCTGTAATTTACCAATTCTTTGAGCATCGAGATATAAAAGTTTCTATAAGCAGACACTCTGTTCTCTGGAAATTGTTCCAGTAAATGTATTCCTTCACTTTACTGCAGTATGCGTACATAGAGAAGTAAGGGCCCCATAGCAAGGATGAAACCAGGCCCCACACAGGACAGAAGGGTTTCTGCCTACACCCCTTTCAATGACTCTTCGGCCATTTTTCCACATTTGCTAAAAGTTGTTCCTTTAGAGGGTAGAGTCCTGACCAAGTGTTCACTTCCAGTAGAAGAGGAGATAATCCCAACTAAGACCGGGGCCCCCTCTTACCCTGGGCCCCATTGCAGTCGCGTGGTCTGCCGCTATGGTAGTTAAGCCCCTGGCAGTATGTTATGGCAAGAGCTGACCATGTATTTGCTTTATTTCCTCTAGATTTATATTGTAAATCATAATAATTAAATGCTTTCAGAAGTTTCATATTTTTGATCTATGAAAGGGATAGGTCATCACTGTGTGATCGGTAGGATCAGACCCTGGAACCTCCACTGATTAGTAATGTAAAGTGTGACAATGCTCAATGTGCAGATAAAGAGGCCACAGTGCTCCTCCAAACACCAATGCCCCTTTTCATTGCGGGACCGACCTTTACCAATCACTCATTAATGGCCTATCAGAAAATCTCATTAAAATGCATATTCTATAAAAAGTACATACTGTCTAATTATCTAATGGTACACATTTTTTGTTTTATTTAGATAAATTGTAGATTGTCACAAACATGTTGAACAAAACTCATTACCCTGTAAATGCTGTTCTTCGCGACTGCTGGATATCATAAAGCATCGTCAGATTATTATCTGTCCTATGGATTAATGATTAGATGTCTTAACTGGTTGTGCTGGCTCATATAAATCACCCGAACATAAGGAATTCATTTACAAATATTGATTCTGCAGTAGTCTTGAGGACAATGTATATAAATCATTTCTAAGTACCACATCCAACTTCTGCTGTGTGATGATCAAATATAAACACTCCAGTGATTAGCATTGGCTTCATCATATCACCATGTCTGTAACTGCAAGCACAATCTGAGGATTCAGCATATACAGTATGTTTGCCTCCTTGTAACCCTTTGGTCCTCAATCCTTAACCATTTGGGTTCCATGGCATAGGGATCTATGATTGCATTGACCCCTGAGGGGCTGGGGCAGAGGATAGGATTGGTACTGACCCTGATGAAGTGTTGTGTGATGGTGTCCTCCTTCAGGCCTTTGCTCCCCGGGGATTCAGAAACAGTGCTATTATGTACTGAAGAATGAAGCAAGAGCTAAATGTACACAAGTCGTTCTTACTAATTGCAACGTAGAACTTGAAATATATACAGTAGCAGCTGGGTTTTAGTGCAAGTCTCTTCTGGCACCAGCAAAGATATGGAGGCAGGTTGGTTGGTGGTAATTCAGCACCTAGTGGTTGTTTAGTGAAGGGTGACTTGGCAGTATTCCCTCACCTTACAGCAGGGGTGCACAACCTGCGGCCCGGGGGCCACATGCGGCCCTCGATACCAATCTGTGCGGCCCCCAAACATCTGGTAAAAGGCATGTAGGGTCTATGTCTTATGGCTTCTTACATGTATCTTTCATGTATTCTCCTATTATTGGAGTCCTAGAACTGTAACAAGACATTTTAAGTATATACTGTATGTTCAATATGCCATAAATACAGTATTTCAGTTGGTAATACCCCTTTAAGTTTTATTTTCGGCCCTGGAATTTGTTCAGGCTAAAAATGTGGCCCCCAACCAAAAAAAGGTTGGGCACCCCTGCCTTACAGCATGTCTGTAGATGCAGAAGTAGTAGACTGGAATCTCAAGGCTTTGCTTGAGGACAATTTGGATATTTCTACCTGAATGATCCGTATCAGGAGCAGGAGCTCAGGTGGGGGTGTTTCCTCTCAACTTTGTAGCTACACAGAAATCCCCCCCCCCCCCCCCCCCCTTCGCAGGAATCAAGAACAGCCCACTTCTACCAAGAGGGGAGGAACAAGGTGGTTAACCCTGTTCCTGGCAACCTTTTCCATTCCTTCGTTGCTGGTAGTAATGACCAATAACAAAAAGTAAAATACATAAACATAACATTTATGAACCATTTGTAGTACTCCTAGGTCTGGGGGTACTACATGATCTTTTAATGCCTGAAGGGCTGACTAGAATTGGTTGGAAATATTCCTCAACATAATCCAGCAGGTATATAGTTTCCTATGCAGATCCCTGACCGTTCATGGCCAGGGTTGGCCCACATCCCCATCTCGTAAATACAGTTGGCAATGAACTTAGAAACCTTGAATAACAGAGGAAAGAAACAATGCAAAGTTGTGAGAAAAGATGATCCAGAATTGCTTGTTGTGGAATGGCAGTGTAATTGATAAAACAGACATGTCTGGTGTGGTGATGGGTCCTAGTTCACAAAGGGTTACAGGAGGGAGGGAAATGTAAAGTTAGGCAAAAGCAGTGATACAATTCTCTATATCAGGGATCAGCAACCTCTGGCACTCCAGCAGTTCCTAAACTATTATACCCAGGATGCTTAGTTCACTTCTATGGGGGTTACAAGAACAGCTTAGCAAGTGTGCATGCTGGGAGTTGTAGTTTCTCTGTAGCTGGAGTGCCAAAAGTTTATGATCCCTGCTCTATATAATGAAACATACATACATACATAATATCTTCATGTATTATGTATATTAACATTATATTTATCTAAACAGAGAGAATTTCCGTGAATTGAAATACTGTGGCAGGGAAGGTTCCTCGGAAGTCCAAAGCATACCAAGAATTTTTTGTCTTTTTGCAGGAATCTGTATCTATAAAAAAGTTTAACATAGTCTTGTAAAGGTCAAATATTTTGATCCTGGCAATAAAGAGTTTTCAGTATTAGTTATAAGTATTTCAGCTTTTGAATCTCTTTTTTTTTACCTCCCCCATCTAAGGGGACTGTAAGGGATGTGTGTTTTGGGGGGGGGGGGGATCTTGACTAGTCACAGTAGTGTGGGGGTTGCATGGGAGGAGGGTTAAGATTTGACAGGGCCTCCACAACAGTATTATACAATGACACTACATGACAGACAGTATATATATATATATATTATAGGAAAAGGATGGCGTGGCAGCCTGGTCTAGATCGGGACTAGTTGGGAAGTGCGGGGCGGTGAAGGGGTGGGGGGCGCTTGGGGTCCTCGGGGGGGGGGGCCCATACAGAAATTTGCTGTGGGGCCCAGTCACTTCTAGCTACGCCCCTGTCCTCATGGCTACCTCCAGTCGAGACCAGATGCTCGAGTTTCCTCCTCAGACCCTGGTACAAGCGGTACTTGTCCAAGGACCTGAGTCTCGAGAGCTGGCGGAAGAATTTTGCTACCCGGTCTTTGAATATCTCCCACCACTCAGACTTAGTGTCACAGAGATCCAGTAACGGTACCTGACTCTGAAGGAAGTCCTCAAAGGATTGTCTCACCTCTGCTTCCTCCAGGAGGGCCAAATTCAGCTTCCAGTACCCTCTTCCCATTTGGGGAGTCTCTGCAATATTCAAAGAGAAAACAATCAAAGAGTGATCAGAGAATTCCACCTCAACAACCTTTAAAGGCGAAAAGATGGCCTCCTCCTTCAAATAAAACCTGTCTATTCTAGACCTAATCTGACTACCTCTATAATAGGTGAATCCCCCATGGCCTGGGGTGTGCCTAATGTGGACATCCACCAGGTGAGCCTCACTAGCTATGCTATTTAATGCAATACTGCCGTAAGCCAGCCGGTCTCTGGCGCCTCCCCTGTCTTGAGACCTCGTGATGGTATTGAAGTCTCCTCCAAAGACCACCTGCCGGCTCGTAAAAAGGAAGGGCTTAATCCTCATAAAGAGACATTTGCGGTCCCATTTACTTTGGGGACCATAGATGTTAATCAAACGGAACTCCTGTCCCTTCATGAGGACATCTAAGATCAGACACCTCCCCATTTCTAGCTCAATCACCCGTCGGCATTCTACCGGTGCGGTAAAAAGGACCGCCACTCCGCTATATGGCTCAGCCACAAGAGACCAATAGGAAGGCCCTGATCTCCATTCCCTCCTCGCTTTATGAACGGCTGCCAAATCTGGCAGCCTGGTCTCTTGCAAGAATAAAATGTCAGCTTCAACATGGCTGAGAAAATCAAAGGCTATAAACCTAGCCACATCTGATTTTATGCTAGCGACATTAATAGTCGCCAGCGTCAACGGAGTGGGTACCGCCATAGGGGGTGATTAAGTTAGATGGCCTTCTTCCCCCTCCCTTTCCCACTCTTTTTCCCATTCTTTTTACCCGATTTCTTCCCCCTCCCGGGGCTGTCCTCCAAGGCAGCACGGTTTCTCTTGAGAGAGACAGTGGTGTCCATCTCGTTGGTCACCACCGTCCCCCCCCCGCACCACCCCTGTCGTCCTCAGTCCCAGGGTCCGGACCCACCTCACCTCCTGGGGACCTTGCATCCCCACCAGAGAAAGGCGCGGGGTCTCCTACAGGCTCTCCCTCCTGCGCCTCCGGCCCCCCGCCCTAAGCCCCCTCCACCGCAGAGGAGGCACAGGTCTCATCTAGGACGAGGAACCGGTTGGAGAGATCCAGGGGGGAGTCGGCTTTGCCTTCCATGGCCACTCTGGATGGGCTAGATTTGTTCTTGGTCAGGCGCTTCCGTCTAGTTCTTTCCGACTCTGTCCCGCTACCCTCTGACGCGCTTGCGTAGCACGAGGACAGAGTCGCCTCGGTGCGGTCTAACCTCCTGATCTCCTCGTTCAGCTCGCTCTCCCCCAGGGTCTCAGCTGTTACAGGAGAGGTTGCCTCCTGGGAGGGCGCAGGCATCACCCCGGGACGGGGTTCCTCCTGCTCCCTTTCCATTTGACGCCTCTCCCTCCGTCTCTGCCGGGACAGACTTTCTTTTTTCCTCATTGACCCCTCAGCACTGCCACCTTCGCCAACACTCACTTCGGCAGCGGGACCCTCCTGGCTCTCCTCCGCACGAGCGTGAACCACGTTGGCAACAGAGCGAGGGCAACGACTAAACGAGTGCCCTAGCTCACCACATAGGTTACACCTAATCACTTTACAAGATGTGGCTAGGTGACCCTCACCCCCACATAACGCGCACTTCTGCACTTGGCAGCTGGCGCTGAAATGCGAAGGGCTGCCGCACTTGTAACAGAGCTTAGGCTTCCCCCTGTAGAAGACCTGGATTCTATCCCGCCTGAGGAAGGCAGAAGATGGAATGTGGGAAACTGACCCACCTGAATGCTTCAACTTAACCTGAAACACCCAGGCGCCTGACCAGATGCCGTATTCATCCAGGATCTTGCTAGGAAGACCCTGGACATCCCCGTACCTGCTTAGCCAGGTCAAGATATCTATGCCAGAAAGTGACTCGTTATGGGTCAAAACGGTCACTTTCTTGACCTCACTCTGGCAGGTTATCGCTTTCGTGGAAAAACCCTGCCAGTCCGGCTGATCTTTTGCCAGTTCATACCCGGACCAGAAAAGTTCTAGACCCTCTGGCCAGGCAAAACTGACATCAAATTCCCGGGTACCATACGGATGTATCAGGGCAAAGATGTCACATGCCCTGACGCCCATCTGAAATAGGAGCTCAGCCACCCTTTTCCTAGTAGGGCAAGCTTCATCGCCTACCCACTTCAGACAGACTACATTCCGTCTGGTGCTCCCGGGGCCGGTTGTGGGTAAACACCATGCAGTCTCGCCCCCGCCTTGCTGTCGGAAGGCTCCCAGGCCATGCCTATCTATCCAGAAGGATAGATCCACCGCCTTCCCCCCTACTATGATTGAATTCTCTCCTCTCCTGAGAGCCTCCAGGAGCTGCCGCTGTAAACTACCGTTGCCAGACCCAGGGAGCGAGGAGGATGATGAGGGCAGCCACAGTTATGCTGGCATAACTTCTGCCAGGCACCATGGCCACAGGAGGGGCAACCGGACCAGCCCCTCCCCCCAATACCCCATCCACTACATCCATCTCAACTACACTAGGCGTCACTCCAGACCCCAACGGAGGAGCCAAAATAGCCCCCCCCTCGGGGTCCGGGGCAACACCCCCTACTGCCCCAGCCACCGCAACATTCGCCGCAGCCGGGCCAGTCCCTTTTATTGGGGCCAGGACAGCTCTGGCAGCTGTCCGGCCTCTTTTTACATTTTTATTTACATTTTTATTTACATTTACATTTTTTTCAACATTTTTTTTTAACAATTTTAACACCTTTATTACTGTCTTGTTTTACTTTTTCTTCTCGCCCTGCTTTTCCAGCAGGGCAAAATGCTGAACCCACTACAGCTGCTGCACCAGCACTCAGATCCAGTGCAGCAGCTGTATTAAGCTCTATTGGACCTGCAGGTCTCAATGGAATAGCAGCCTGTCCCGTCCCCTCTCCACCACTAGGGGCAGCAGAGGCAGAGATCGGGACAGACTACTCAGATGCTGATACTGGGAGCCGGCCGGCCGGCCGCGGCACCACTGCTCCCAGCAGCGCCGCCGGCTCCCTTCTCCTTGCAGGTAGGAGACCCGCTCCCCCCGGACACACCCCCGGACCCGCCCCCAACCCCTGCAGCACCGCCGCCCACCGCTCCTCCGGCCTTACAGGTAAGCCGGACAGCGGACGAGACAGCGGGCACCACAGAGGCAGGGGGACCAAGCCGACCAGCTGGGGGGGGCAGAGGGGACACCAGGGGGGACAACTGGAACTTCCTCCGTACCAAGAGCGGAGGACACGCCCACCCGCATAGAACGGGCGCCGGGCCCGCCCCCCGCTCTCCTCTCCACAGGCGCGCCTCCTGACACGTCCTGAGGCGCGCCTGCAGATACTCCCGCCCCTCCTACTCTGCCCCCCCTCACCGCCTCCATGCCTACACAAGCAGGGAGGGTAGCGGCGGTCACGGGAGGCACGGGAGCCCCGGAACCAGCCATAAACACGAATTTGGGTGGGGACACAGCACCCCCCAGGAGGGGGGGCGCAGTGGCCCCGTCGCACCTCCGCAAACCCACCGCGCACTTTCTCAGCGCTACCGAGTCTGCGGGAGTGGGCGGGGCCCAAACCGCTGCAGACACGCCCCCCCCCTCCTGCGCTCGTCAAACCTTGAGCCTGCCTGTTCGGCCTTTTGGCCAAAACTTCTCCCCTGCCGCCCACGCTACTACAAGCGGGGACGGCGTCCGGTGCCATTTTTATTTAATTTATCTCCCTGCTCCCACGCTCTGGCTCCACAGCAGAGGCCAGGCTAGGGGGGATAGCAGGATCTGCGCCCTGAACTGACTTTTCAGCTGGTCCAGAGCGCAGAGAGTGAGGCTCAAAAACATACTGTACCTCACTTGTCTTCTTTTTTTTGTAGGTCCTGGATCCTCATCTGGCAGTTCGTCTCCAAAAATGAAGGACCCCTCATTGATCCGGGGGGATTCCAGGGTTCGTATCTGAGCCATCAGACACCCCCCTATGCCACTGCTTCCACTGTCGCCACTTTCACCACTCTCTCCACTGCTAAATTCCTCCTCAGAACTGGTGGGCAGGCGTACCTGCTCTGCTGGAATGCCAGTGTCCATTGTCTGTCCGCCATTTTCTCCACCATTCTCTCCACTTTCTCCGCCATCTCTTCCTCATCACTAGAGGCTTCTTCCTCCTCCTCCGGCAGCTTCCCCTCCATTGCCAAGAATCTGGACTCATTGGACAGTTTCTCTTTGAAGGGGCCGCTGCCGTTCAAAATCTCCATTCTCTTTTCCTCCAACCGCTTATTCTCAACTTTAAGATTTCTCACCTTCTGGGAGATTTCCGGTCTATTTCTCTTGGAGGCCCGGTCGGCCTTCAGTCTCTCAATTCTTATGACCTCCCGGCTCCTTTTCAGGGCCTTACCTACTTCCTCATACTCCCGGAGGTAGGCCGCGATCCTGGAGCTGTAGGCGGTGACGGGCTCCCGGGGCTTCATGCTTCCCCAGTCACCCGCCACCAGACGCGACCCACCTCCAGGAGCACTCAGTCCTTCACCCTGGGGGCTACTGTCCGCCCCCCTGGACTTACCGGCGATGGACACGGCTTCACCCCCAGGAGTTGCAGGAGGCACATCCACACAGCTCCTGCTGGATCTTCTCACTGGATGGTGGTTCAGAGGTCGGTAACTCACCTCCCCTACTCCCCGCCGGCCTACCCCGGGGAGAAGGATCCTGGGCCTTGGCTGATCTAATGGCCCAGGGCCCTACCACCTTCCTGGGAAGAGGCAGGCCCTGGGCTGGGAAAGATGTAATAATCCCAAGCAAGTCTTCAGTACTCAGGAGCTCCTCCAAACACAACCTCTCTCCGCGACTGCTGGCACCAGACTTGCCCTCCAATAGATCCTCGTTAAAGGATTTGACGTGTACTCATTCCAATTACAGGGCCTCAAAAGAGCCCTGTATTGTTATTTTTCGTCACTACTTCCCCGAGTCGGGAGTGGGTAATTTGCGCGCCTGCTGCCTTCCTTGGATTTGGTAGCCGTTTCTCAGGCTCGCTCTCCGGGGGCCCTTGAAGAAGGCGATCCCCTGGCGACGGAGCGGAGAGCGAGAGTCGAACGGCCGACGTGGCACGCAGCGCTGGGGGGGGCCCGGCCTCCTGTGGCGGATAGCTGAAAAAGAAACAGTCGTCAGCGACTCTTAGTGGTACGGTGGCAGCAGCATGTGTCCCTTAAGTTTTTTTTTCGGTCAGCTCGGCAGCATAGTGTCACTCTTAAATTTTTGGAACGGTCTGCGCAGCAGCAGCATGTCACCCCTATTGTTTTTGAGTGTCAGCAGCAGGCCATCAATGATAATTTTTCATGGGTGTGTCTGATGCCCTCCTTTATGTGTAATAAAGGGTGTATTGGAGTGCCCGATCCCTGTATTTTTTGGCAGCCCTTTCCCTTAGTGCATAGGCTTTATGAGTGTCGGAGTCCCACAATTATACCACAATGTGAATGAGGCCCTCCTTTATATACCGGTTGTATGGGAGTGCCTCATCCGTGTAATTTTTGGCAGCACTTGCGCTTAACATACCAGTTAGGCCCCATTCACATGACCGTATGAATGAGGCCGTATCTATCCACAAAAATGCGGGAATAGATGCGGCCCCATTCGCCTCTATGGGGCCGGGAGCCGCGGCACAGAGCTAGCTCTGTGCCACGGCTCTTTTGAAGCATGTCCTATACTTGTCCGTGCGCACGGACAAGTATAGGTATTTTCAATGGGGCCGCACGGCGTGTGTTCCGAGCGCTGCGGAACACACGCCGGGCGGCCCCCGTATATTTGGGGGTCCACAGTAATGCGGGCCCGCAAATATACGGTCGTGTGAATGGGGCCTAAATCTATATTTCCCAACAATATTTCCTGTAAAATCGATGTTATCTTGGCTTTTGGGTGGGGTATTTTTATCATTCTGGAAAAGTGGCGTAATAGTCGTCCATCATCGTAAATAGCAGCGACTTCGGTGTCCAAGATGCATCCAGACATCCTCCCCATGCTGTTCCCTCACCATTTCTGTGGTGTTTCCACCATTTTCTCACGTTTCCCTATGGACCAGACACCCTCCCAACCGCGGAGCAGGGGGTGTCTGGTCTTCTCCCATTGACTTCCATTATACTCGGGTGCTCGGCCGAGCACTCGAGCACCACCTAGTCTTCGGCCAAAGCACCCGAACATCCGGGTGCTCGATCATCACTACTTATGACATCATCATGGGCCACACTAAATTTTGCACGAGATCTTCAGTCAAGATGGCGGCAGCCGGGGGGTACAATGATGGGGAGTGGCACAATGGCTGCTCTCTGTCATTTCACCCACTACTTACAAAGAAATGCGCTTCATGACAAAGTAATTAGTTGTAATTAGTCGCAAAGCAATATTTTTGTAAAATACAGCAAAGCAGCCAAATCGAATTTTGGAATACTTTGCTCATCACTAGTAGCAATCTGTTTTTCACAGCACTGACTTCTACACATTCCCATTAGGTTTGCTGTTAATAACATGCGGCTACATGTCATTACTAACAACTAATAAGATTGGAGTGCCCCCAGCAATCAGCTGTTTGGCTTGGAGATTTACATCCAGCCATACATTTGTCTAAGAGCAACCTATGCACTTGAAAAGTAGCATTACATGGTTGTAATTCAGATGAATAGTCACCCACATAATACTTCAGGGGGTACCCTTCTATTTCTGCCAATAGGACAATGCATTGGACACGGGTTTATCTAAATGTAGATGACTACTTCAGTTACAGTCTGGAAACCTGAGAAAATAGTATTTTTTCTTAAACATGTCTATGGGGGAGATTTATCAAAACTGGAGTAATGGAAAACTGGCTTAGTCCACAGCAACCAATCAGATTAAACCTTTTATTTTCCAGAAAAGCTCTGAGAAACGAAAGGTTGCCGCTATGGGCAACTAAGTTGGTTTCCCATTACACCAGTTTTCATAAAGTGTTTTTCTTGACCCAGATTGTTGTTTGACAAACTTTCTGAAGGGAAAATGTATTGTTTAGATTGCATCATGTCTAGTCTTTTTTATTCTATAATGAGAAAAAAAATCCAGGATATATTCCCTATACATTTTTAGAAACGCCCATCTTAAACCAGATAATAACAAAATAATGGTGGCTTATTTTAATCAAGGAGGTGCCTATTAAAGTTACAAAGCTTCTTGTAAAACACTAGAATATAAAATTTAGCAGGTCAGAACCTAGAATTACAATTTTGCCCTCCATAAAGACAATTTAACATTAATAATGATAATTCAAATATCATTTTTTATGGTGGTAAGAAAGTAATTATTAAAGGTTTGTTTTATCATAGACATTGGGAGCAGAAAAAAAGAAAATAATACACCCAGATAGACATGTCAGATTTCTGCAAAATTCGGCATGCAGTTGTGTGTCAGGCAGATACATAAATTATTACATGTGTGGTCTGATTAGATACTGGATCTTACCACAAGAGGGCATAAAAGTTCTTCCCCCCTTTTCATATAAAAAGGTTCTCAGGGGCTACTTTTGGGTAGTATAAAGTATACCTCTTGTTGAGAGTTTGTTGACTGCTAGACATGCCTTTACAACACTCTTGAAGACATGTTTCCCAGTTGACAGACTTTAAGAAGGGAGAATCATTGACTGAGAGAAGC
The DNA here is from genome assembly GCA_900303285.1 of Rhinella marina. Classification (NCBI taxonomy): domain Eukaryota; kingdom Metazoa; phylum Chordata; class Amphibia; order Anura; family Bufonidae; genus Rhinella; species Rhinella marina. The sequence goes on along the minus strand of ONZH01026502.1, from coordinate 99,441 downwards.
AGGATGGTTCTTTCAATGAATTGCCCACCATCTAGGCCGTTTTAAAGTAGCTGTTAGGAGGTGTTGAGAGTAGTGGTTACATGAGGGCATGCACACATGTTGATCAGGCTCTGGGCGGCCAGGACAGACCATCAGTAATGATGATCATTTGATCTGCCGATAAGCATGAGCAGCTCCCACAGTTTTGTTGTCTACCATCCAAACATGGGTGACACCTTCACTGCACACCCACCGGACCATTTCCAGGCACTGAGCAGTCACATCACCCATTTTATTAAATTAGTAAAAAAAAATCCAGGTTTTTTTGGGATTGGGTTTGAGTATGGAGACCTTGTGGTGAATGCTTAAATCCTGCCTTTGCTGTAAAACAACACACTGCCCCAACTGCTGGTGTTGTCAGAGTAGTTCAATATTCAGGAAGGTGATCTAGGGAGCCATCACGTATGACAGTCGGTCACTCCTAGTAGTGATACAATGAACACCAACAGATCAGCAAAATTTGCAGCACAACCTATGGCCACATGTCTTGCCTCTCATGGCAGAGCTTCCAACTGGCATTTTTCATCAGGGTAACACTTGCCCGCTTACAGCAAGGGCCTCTTCTTTTGACTGACCAGTCGCCAGATTTATCAATAATCGTGCATTTTGGGACTAGCTGGGACACCAGCTTCAACAAAATACGATTGTGTGGATTCTTCAGACCCAACTGCAACATCTGTGGGAACCTGTATGCCTCCATGTCCAACCATGTCTCATCTTGTATCCAAGCTAGAGGTGGCCCAACAGGGCTCTAGAGCTTCCTTTATAATAAATAATATATAAATATATATATTCACACATTTAGATAACACATGATCCTATTCATAATAGGTGATGGTCACAATTTGTGCTCGTACTGCGCAAAAAAAAATATTGTGCCATTTGACTACCAGATCCTAACAAAGAATACAGAGGATCCATAGTTATGAGCTTACTGTATTTATGAACACTTTATTAGTAAAACAGCACAATTTTATGTGCCATTTCAACTTATAGTGCTATGGACCTTTAAAAGTACAGATGACAAGCTCACTTTAATAGTGATTGCCAAGGTTCATATATTTCATATTTTAGCATAAGATAGGCACAATTAAACTCATTTTGCTTACATGTAAATGATTAGTTAAAAAAATCTTCAAAGACTACTGCAGAATACCGCAATATAAAATATATATATTTATTGGTATCTTGATCTGACTTGGTGAAACCTCTAATCCCCAATATAATAAGCAAGCATTGTGTCACTTTTGAATAACGCAATGAGATTGGTTACTAATGTCTTCCAGTTCTTTGTGTTTGCTCTTTAATGTCTATTGACTTTTTGACAACCTACTGTTAAAATTGGATTACATATTGAATCCAACACTATTAAGTTATTAGCCTCTTGGTACAGTATTTAATCCTTTTAAAGCAACACTACGCCCCAGAAGAATTCGAGTGCTACTCCTATTGTTATGCTGAAAAATCCATTAACAGCTGGAGATAAAGGAAACATTCCTATTGTCCTTCACTACATGTCATTTTACAAGACAGAAGATTACTAATGTTTTCAATTGTGATTAAGGTTTCAATTTCCTGAAGGAAACCTTGGTAATTGTAGTCTTTACTTTAGTTGACACTTTCATCAGTAAAGTAATCAGTAAAGAAGTAGGGCAAAAAAGAAGTGCCACAGGATCATTAGAAAACACATATGCGGTTTATTGTACACACAAACAGAGGATAAAATTAATTGCATCAATAGATAAGGAAAAACAGGCAGAAGGAGTTTAGCACCAGGTCCCCCCCCCCACTGGCCCCATAGCAGTTGTATAGTGTGCCTCTATGATAGGTACAGCACCACAGTTTGCTCATACTGTAACTTTATTTAATTTGCTGCTGATTTTCATACTCTAGATGTCATACAGGAAACCTGCATCATTTGATATTCACGTTCAGTAAATAAAAATAATTAATTTCTGCTACTTTTAAAACATTGCATTTCATAAATCTGGATTAAATCAGATCTACAGGCTAACATGTTCTCACCCTCTTTTCAAACCTGTAGGGAGTGGTGGTGAAATGCAAAAAATCGCAAGATTTTTGCACATATAAACCCAACAAGTTGCTAAGCCCTATTTCATGAATTTTTGAAGCCAGAATTATGGAGTGCAGAGCTTCATAAATTCACTCCACAGTATCTACAGTATCATGGAGATGGACCTCTAAGTGCTATTGCATTCATTGAAAAGCCTTCCCAACTACTGCCTAAGTAGCTATAAAGTGTATGCTGTACAGTATGTCAATAGCAATCTTTTAGTGCAGACAATTCTCTTATTGTGACTAGGTCACAATATAATCTGAAATAATGTAGAATATAAATAGTGACACATTCAGTTATGAGTTTAGTATTAAATGAGTTGCCTCATGAAAATGACCACTGTCCATATGACATTTGTATGAAAGAGGTGGCACATTACTTTGTAAATATATCTCTCTTCCTTATGCCACTTCATGGCTACTGTATGTATAAATGAATATTTTATGCCCAAAACTGATGCATGCCTTTCAACTGCATTTTTAGTACTTTTCAAAATGGCAATCCCAATGGCAGAATTGCTGTTATTTCATCACTTTGCCTCCCCCAAAAATATAATAAAATATGATCAAAGTTGCATCTTCCCCAAAGTAATACCTATAAAATTCACTCTTCATCAATAGAATAATAAAACAGTTATAGACATCAGAATATGGAGAAAAAAACTAATAAAATAAATGTTTTTAATTTTGTTTTTACAAGGATTTTTACATAATACAAATTACATAAATTTGGTATTGCCATTATTGTACTGAACGACAGAGAAAGGCCTTGATTGGATTTTTACCACATAGTAAATGAAGTAAAAATAAAACCCAAACAACCATGTTGGAATTGTGCTTTTTTCTATTTCATCCAACAAACATTTTATTTTACAATTTAACAACACATTATAAGGGACATTAAGCTATCGTATGACTGCTTTTTCCATAGACTGCAATAATTTACCATTGCAGTCTATAGGAGAATCACTGCCACAGACAGCGCTTGATAGGAACATTGATATGGCAGATATTTGAGCCTTCTGAAGGTCTGAGGATACCATAGCAACCAAAAGGCTCCAGTTATATAGATGGGAGTCGTTCGGTCACTGGGAATGCCACAAGTAAATTACAACTCAGATGCCATGGTTGCAACTAACCATAGCATCTGAGTTGTTAAAAGTCCATGATAGGAGTGATCACAGACTCTGGCACCTGGTGTCTGCTGTGGGCACCATATTTAAAGACCCAACATTCGCCTTACATGTTCAGTGGAAGTTGGGAAGGGGTTAGTACACAAGCTTTGTTGTAAATAAGGTCAAGTACAAAAAATGTGTATGATAAGTAAGGGATCGCTCTCTCTCTCAGGGGGTCGCCATCACAGACTTCTTTCAACACACGGGGTTTTAAAGTCCAACACAGCTTTATTTTTGCTCTTCAGCACAAAACAAAGCCAAACAACTACCCGGCTGGGCTCCTGGCTGTGACCTCAGGTTCCAATTTTTGACGATTGACCGTAGATTTTGATTTTGTATTAAATTAAGTCCCCTTCTTTTAGAGAGAAAATGCCAAAAAGGGTTAAAACATATTAAAAAAAACAAAAAAACAAAAAACATTACTCACCTCACCAATTCCCCACAGCTGCTGTTCATTGGCTCATTTAATATTATTAAAGGGGTTCTCTGGGATATACATTTTGATGATATATCTTCAGGATAAGTCATCAATATGAGATTGGCGGTTGGAATCTCAGTACCCCCACCAATAAGCTGTTTGAGGATGCTACGGCTGAGAGCTCTGGTGAACACCACAGCCTCTTTGCAGCTTACCAAACACAGCACTGTCCATTTGATAGTTACTGTGCTTGATATGGCAGCTCAGCCCCAGCTCATCCTCGTAATAAATTACGCTCATCTCTAACCAGTGCAGGGAGATCAAGAGTGACATATGGTACATCAGTTTTGATAATTGTCCCTCTATGTCTTTCAAATTTGAACAAATATGTTTTGAAGTGTTGAGTAACGAAAAGCAGTGCATTCTAAAGAAAAGCGTTCATCCAGCCCACCCAGCCCAAACTTTAAAGAATGTTCTATATTACCGTAATTAAAATAAACATTAATGACTGAAATCTAATGTAGGCTATTGTTCTTTACTAGACCTAGACAAGCTGCAGAAAAATGACTGATAATTGCTTTGGTCATGTGATTTGAGGATTAAGGATCTAGAATTCTTGTAGGTATTAATCAAACTGAGTAGTGTGTGACTACCAGTCATGAGTTCTGGTGTGTCACGAAAGAAGAGTTAGCAGAGCTATTTAAAAATAATCCTTGAGGCAAAATACACTTATGTCATATATCATTTGGACTCATGTGCAAAATTTAAAATTACTTTTTTTCTCACGTTACTCTTTTTGCTCAGTTGTGTAACTACTGCACATATGCAGCAAGAAGCAGAAGTAGTCATCATACAATTATTCATGAAAGAGAGATGCATACTGTATACACATGCTGCTGTTCTGAAACAGAAATGTATATTAATATGATAGTTAAGCAAAAAACATATTTTTTGTTTTGATATGTTTTATGATAAAATGTTACAACTATTGGTTGCAGCACCCAGGCATGCCTAGGGGTTCTACACAGATTGGCCAACAACACATCTGTCGCCTGAGTGCGCCCCCAATCCAAGTAATGCCACAATTGATCATCAACAATACCACTAAATAGTGACTTCACCATACTGTTATTAAATAAAACAGTGTACAAGGACCAATATTATAATTACACTGACCATACTGTGGTAGATATTAGTTTTACACAAGCGATCTACAGAACAAGTGAGTGATTATAGTGCAGTTATATCCAAAGGCATACAGTTGATGTCTCTGATTGGAATCATCCACTTTTTCAATCTTCTCCATCTGTCCCAGACCACCATGACAATTTCTTCCATCCCTGACTTATGTCTACACAGATTGCAACAAAGACAACTTTGGATCCTCATTTTTCCAGCATCCATCCTACCTTTTCCAAACCTACACAAAATTCCCATCCTGCTGATACACCTATTCCTTTTGCTACCCTATCTGCCTCATTATTGTACCTGCCATATGGCTCGATGCCTCCAAATATTATACTTCAGATAAAATGGTGTCAGAACTATATTAATCCCCCAAAAATAGTGCTACATAGACAGCACTCCTGAAAGCTATAGCACCCCCAAAAAATTATAGTGGCAGATACATGGTGCACCATATTGTGCCTGACGGTTATAGTGCACCAACACAGTAATAGTGCCATCTTTTGTTCCTCTACAAAGTAATAATTCTCACCACTGCTCCTCTTATGTAATATTAATTCCTCCTATGTCCAATCTAGACAGTGAAAATGAGCCTTTTGCACATCTAAATTGTAATAATGAACCTTATGAATGCCCTAGAAAGCAATAGTGTCCACTTTTTGTCCCCAGGCAGTAATATTGTCCAATGTATGCCTCTTTGAGGGTAATAATGTCCCATAAGAGGACCTAAAAATAATAATACTCGCTGAGTGCCCACTTAAAAGTAATAATGCCCCCTGAGTGATGCCTAAAAATTAATAATGCCCTATGTGCCTCTTTAGTAAGTAATAATGCCCCCCTGAGCATCCTTACTAAGTAATAATGACCCCTGTAATAATGGCTTTCAAGTCGCGCAGACAATTACCAGTAGAAAAAATAAACCTTGCACTCACCTTGCTTTGATTCCCCAAGATCACAAAGTGTTACCTTTGAGCAGCTAGCATCCTGACACAGGCAGCATGACGCAGTGATATGATATGTTTTGTCATCCTGTAGGCTATAGGCCACCCTAGGCCGGTGGCTTACAGAACACCAGAGCACACACGGGACATCAGCACCCTGGTGAGGCAGTGCAGTACGGGACATCATCTTACCACAGCACCCTGACACCCTTTGTGTGTTCTGGCATCCTGTATGCTGCAGACCTAAAATGATTTGTGGCTTATAAGATGGAAAATTGTAAGGTTGGGCTCCCTGCTCTACCACAGGCTTCAACTGTATCTTTGGCCTGTGGACCCTGGGGATGATAGGCCCTACCAAGCCATGCCTCTGCAACCCCCCTGCACCCCTGCTAGTTACCTCTCTGTTATAGCATATATAGTCAGTTATAGGTCAGTATGATAATCTGGGCCAATTGGATCTTGGCACAGATTAGAAAGAAATCAGGGCTAGAGATGTCCAAGTCCAGGAGTACATGAAATAATTAGCTCCACTTGAGATTATCAGAAATGGGAATATTTTGAAGTCAGGATGTATCCATTAAAAAAATTGCATTTGAAAAAATGATTCAGTGTTGATTCTTATGTTTTGCAGATATGGAGTCGCTTTTATCAGTTACATAAAGTTAATACAAGGCACTAACTAATGTTTTGTGATTGTCCATATTAGCTTGATTCATTTTTCCATTCCACTCCATTGCATTATACACTACTCATTTCTGGGGATTGTGGATCCTCCGTATCACTTAACAGATTTGGTTTGGGGATACTTCTAAGGATATTATTTAATTGGCCCCCAGTCTTCACCCATGTACCCTTGTACCGTGATATGAACTCCGCTGCAAGGGAACCACCAGGCAACTACCTTTTGAAGTAGTCTCTGTTCAGTGACAGATGACCCAGATGGGTAATCAGACACTGGTTTCTAGGTTGTAGTCAGTTGATAGGCTGAGAACAGGGCAGACAGGGTTTGTTCAACCCAATATTCAGGCAATAGGTCAAGCAGAAGACACTTGGTTAAAATGGGAGTCAGGCAGTAGGTACACTGGTTAGCCCAGGATCTAATCCTGTTAACAGGCAGGGGTTGGGCACAGGAAATCAGGACTGAATTATAATGTACCTCTGCAGAACAAGAAAAGCTAAAACCTATTGCTCAGGCACCATCCCATGGGGAAAGGCAAATAAAATAGCCAAAGGCATTCAATCATTGTCTGATGACAGATTTAGCAGTGTGTTGGCCATTTATGAGCCAGAAAGAGCATGTGCACCAGAAAAAAAAAACGTGGGACTAGAATAGACACATGCTGGTGGCTGCCACTAACCTCTGGCTACTTAGTAATGCAGGAGAGGTGAGTATTCTGGTGGCTGTAGACGTTGAGAGCAGATGCTAACGGGAAAATACCGCTGGCATTACATATTATTTGCAGTCGTCACAAAGAACCGGAGCTCACGCCAGTCTCAGACTGTAAAAGTATTACTTTACTGTTTAAGCCATAAAACTACATAACATGTTCCTACAGGAAGTGTTAAAGGGGTTCTGTAGTTCTTTAAAACTGATGATCTATCCCAGGGGATAGATCATCAGTAGAGTTGAGCGAATCCTAAAAGATTCGGGGATTCGGTATTCGGCACAAATTTTCAGCGGGATTCGTGGGTTCGAGCCGAATCACGAATCCCATTAAAGTCTATGGGAGACCCGAATATTTTTGCAGGGGCCAAAGGTTCTGCACAGTCAAGTTTGCCCCAACATGTGAAAACCTCAGAAAAAGATGGAAACACCTTGGAAATGGATAGGAAACACCAGGGGCAGCATGTAGGGATGCCTCTGAGGCTCCCTAATTGCACCATTTTTTCTAAATCTGGCCAATAGTCTGGGGATGACCCCAAGGCAATTTTCAGGGACACGGTAATGGTGACCCACTTAAAAATGCTGCCTGACAACCCCTGATTGTCTGTCTTTCAATAAGATTGCAGTGTAAAGCATGGTGGTGAGCCTCAGTATGACTTTTTGGATGAAGATTGCATGTGGTCACGTACGCCCTGGAACCCCATAGTCACCCCTTCTCTGATGTGCTACCCCAGAACATTCTCTGCCCCAATTCGCAAGACCTTTTGCAGTCTCAGTGTGCTGACAGTGGGGATTTACCAGTGTTGTCTGAGGAGGTGGTGGACAATGGCGAGACACAGGTGTCGGGGGGTGAGGTAGTTGAAAGTGAAGCAAGTTACAGTGGGGACTCCTTGGGGGGACTTTCTCATGATGGGACAGATTCAACTTGGGTGGATCAGGCACAGGAACAGATCAAATTTTTTTTTTTTGTGTTTCTTTAACTTTTATTTAGCACAAATAACCACAGAGATATTTATTCGTTCTCTTCGCTGCGCAGTCTGGCGTTGGGGTTCGTCACTTTGATGGGCGAGCTGTGCCGTTCTCTCCACAATGGTCTTTCGGTTCTTTGAGGAGATGTTGTGGGTGATTTCTGCACAGAAGGACTTGTTGCTCATCAACAGAACCTTGAGCTCCTTGACATTGTGGACCAGGAATTTGCGGAACCCTGTGGGCAGCATGTGTTTGGTCTTCTTGTTGCTACCGTACCCAATGTTGGGCATCAGGATCTGCCCCTTGAACCTCCTGCGGGCTCTGTTGTCAATACCTCTGGGTTTACGCCAGTTACGCTTAATCTTTACATAACGGTCTGATTGGTGGCGGATGAACTTCTTTGTCCGCTTCTTGACGATCCTGGGCTTAATGAGGGGCCGGAGAGCCGCCATGATACCGGTTCAGAGCGTCCGCCTTCTCCGCAGACAGCCCGAGGAAGAGAGCGGAACAGATCAATTTTAAGTGTGAGGCAACATCAGCACCACAACCGCTTGGGAGAGGCAGTGGGCATTGTGTTTAGAAAGGCTGATGGGCTTCCGTCAGCACTGTGTGTATAGAACCCCATGGCCTTTCATAAAAAATTTGGTTACAAAGCCGCATGACTCCTGAAAAATTGTTTTTAGAAAGCCGGATGACTTTCCTGAAAAATTGTTAGTAGAAAGACGGATGACTTTCCTGAAAAATTGTTAGTAGGAAGCCGGATGACTTTCCTGAAAAATTGTTGCATATGCAACTCAGATGAAGAGGAGGAGGAGGAGGAAAGCAAGCAATTTAGGAGGTAGCCTGAGGTGACAGGCGCGTCCGTTTGTCCATAATGATACCCCCGGCGGCACTAAAAACCCTTTCAGACAGTACACTTGCAGCAGGGCAGGCAAGCACCTCAAGAGCGTACTGCGCAAGTTCTGGCCACCTGTCCAGCTTGGCCAGCCAGTAATTATATGGCGTGGAGTTATCGGTCAGGACGTTGGTCTGGTCCGCGACATACTCCCTCACCATCTTGCGGTACTGTTCCGCCCTGCTCTGCCTGCCCTGTGGCTGTGTCGTACTGTCTTGCTGGGGTTTAAGAAACTTGGCAAAAGCATGGAATAGTGTACCCCTGCCCTTGGCGCCTACACTGACTTTCCCCCTCCTCTCCTCTCCAACTTCAGCCACTGCAGTCCGCCCCCTGTTGCTCGACTGGTCTGGAAAGGCCTGTAGCAGTTTCTGAACCAGGGCCTTGTGGTAGAAAGTGACTCAGGTGCTCCTTTCCTCCACGGGTATAAGTTGGGCAAAGTTGTCCTTGTAGCGTGGGTCAAGGAGGGTGTACACCCAATAGTCATTGGTGGACAGTATCCTCTTGACCCGGGGATCACGACAAAGACAGCCAAGCATAAAGTCTGCCATGTGCCCTACTGTGCCAACACGCAAGCCTTCAGCCTCCTCACTTAGCGGACTCTCCATCTCCTCCTCCCCCCCTTCCTCCAACCCCAATTCATCCTCCTCAGCCCATACCCGCTCAACAGGTAGCATGGAATCACCCCCTGATGCATGGTGCCCAAGAGTTTCTTCCTCCTCCTCCTCCTCAGTTTCGCGCTGCGAAACTGACAACAGGGTGCTCTCGATGTCACTGTCTTCCCCCACCTCCTGTGACACTGCTGAATCCTCAGATCTTAGGTTCCTCAAGGAGTTCTGGGTGAGGCACAACAGAGGGATGGTGACACTGATGATGTGTGCATCACCACTGACCATCTCTGTTGCCTCCTCAAAGGGACCTAAGACCTGGCAGATGCCAGCCATCCACGTCCACTCCTCAGCATAGACATGAGGAAGCTGACTGGCCTGACTACCACCTCGGGGGATCAGCTGGCAGTCTACAACTGCCCTGCGTTGTTGGTACACCCTGGCTAGCATGTGTAACGTCGAATTCCAACTCGTGGGAACGTCACACAGCAGCCGGTGAACAGGGAGTTATAGCCGCCCTTGCACAGTCCTGAGGGTCACGGCATCGGTGGTGGACTTGCGAAAATGGGCGCATATGCGCCGCACCTTGGTGAGCAACTCACTCAACTGGGGGTAGGTCTGGAGGAACCGCTGGACCACCAAGTTGAGCACGTGGGCCATGCATGGCACGTGAGTCAGCCCACCAAGATGCAGAGCCGCCACCAGGTTACGCCCATTATCGCAGACCACCATTCCTGGCTGAAGGTTCAGCAGCGCCAGCCACACATTGGTCTGCCCCCTGATGCCCTGTAAGAGCTCTTCAGCCATGTGCCTCTTATCCCCCAGGCTCAGCAGTTTCAGGACTGCCTGCTGCCACTTCCCTACCACAGTGCTGAAACTGCTGGCCATCGAGGAAATGAGACTTGACGATTGGGGCATCACTGCCACTTTGGAGGAGGAGGAGGTGGAGGAGGAGGTGGAGGCATAATGTGCCGGAGACACACAGACGGAACTATGTCCTGCAATTCGTGGTGTGGGTAGCACATGTGCAGCCCCACGATCGGTCTCTGCCCCAGCCTCCACCAGATTGACCCAATGTGCCATGAGGAAGATGTAATGTCCCTGGCCACCAGTACTTGTCCACGTATCTGTGGTCATGTGGACTTTACCACAAACCGCGTTTTTGAGAGCGTGGGCGATGTTCTCAGACACATGCCGGTGCAGGGCGGGGACGGCACATCGGCAAATAGTGTCGGCTGGGGACAGAGTAACGGGGGGCTGCCACCTCCATAAGGTTGCGGAAGGATTCTGTCTCCACAAGCCTGTATGGCAACATTTCCAAGCTAATCAGCTTGGCGATGTGCACATTTAGAGCTTGCGCATGGGGGTGGGTGGCTGCGTACTTGCGCTTGCATTCAAATGTCTGCGGTAGAGACAGTTGAACGCCGCACTGGGACACATGAGTGGAGGAGAGGGAGGGAGATGGAGCTGGAGGGGTCCTTTCGGGGCTGGAGGCTGCAACGTCCTGGCTTGGACGAGACACAGTTGCTGGACTAACTGTGTCAACGTCACCAGCTGACAGAAGTGCAAACCATTTGGTGGGGTGTTTTGTCTCCAAATGTTTGCGCAGGCTACTAGTGGTCAGGTTGTTGTGTTTTGAACCCCTGCTCATTGACTTTGGCACAGCTTGCACACCGCCAAACAAGGATCGGCCTCATCATCCTTAAAGTACTCCCAAACTAAGGAGTGGTGCATAGTACGGGCTGGAGCGTGACCTCTAGGAGCACTTGGGGAAGTAGTGACTCGGCCCTGGCTTCTCCCTCGTCACATCCCTCTGTCTCTCTCAACAGCTTGTGGTGCTGATGTCGTCTCACAGTCTGAACCACTGCCTCCAGTTGCCTCATCCACCCAAGTAGGATCTGTCCCCTCATCATCCCCCAGGTCTTCCTCAGACTCCACAGTGATGTCCCTGACAACTACCTCCGACAACAGTGTCTCGTCGTTATCTTCCACCAGCTCCTCAGACGCCACTGCTAACTCCCCACTCTCATAACCCGGAGACAGCAAAAGGTCCTGAGAATCAGGGCATAGCAGCTCGTCCACTGGCACATCAGGGAAGTGGTGGCTGAAGAGTTCCATGGATAAATTTTGTCCGTGGGACATACCCCTAGAGGGTTCTGGCTGGGGAGAAGGAGGGCGAGTTGGAGGACAGACACCCTGGCTCAGAGAAGTCGACTGGCTGGATGAGGGGGCAGACGAAACGTGGCTGGACGTGCTCTCTGCAATCCACTGAACCACCTCCTGTTGTTGTTTGGGGTCTGTCAGAGTTGTAGGACGCTGCCCTACCAACTTCTGGAGTTGACCAGGCACCCTGACCTTACGTGTTTCCACTGTACCCACAGCAGCCGGCACTGTGTCACCACGCACACCACAGTCATCACCGCTGACCACAGCACCACCACGATTCCCACCTCTCCCTCCACGACCACCTCTTCCACCTCTCCCAGCTCTTCCCCCTCTCCCCCTGACCCTGGGGTTCTCCATGTGCACAGTAGCAGTATTATATTATTATAATTGTAAAGATTCAATACGGAATCTATAGACTGTGAGGTATATAGAAGGCTGATGAAATATATTCCCTTGTCGCAGCACCGTGTATTACAGAGAGCACTAAAATGCACTGGCCAATATAGATATATTGATATCTAGGTAAAATTATCTTCAGATCTATCAAGAAATAGCACGCAGTATTTGTATATCACACTGGAATCTACAGATCAATACAGAATCTATAGACTGTGAGGTATATAGAAGGCTGATGAAATATATTCCCTTGTCGCAGCACCGTGTACTACAGAGAGCACTAAAATGCACTGGCCAATATAGATATATTGATATCTAGGTAAAATTATCTTCAGATCTATCAAGAAATAGCACGCAGTATTTGTATATCACACTGGAATCTACAGATCAATACGGAATCTATAGACTGTGAGGTATATAGAAGGCTGATGAAATATATTCCCTTGTCGCAGCACCGTGTATTACAGAGAGCACTAAAATGCACTGGCCAATATAGATATATTGATATCTAGGTAAAATTATCTTCAGATCTATCAAGAAATAGCACGCAGTATTTGTATATCACACTGGAATCTACAGATCAATATGGAATCTATAGACTGTGAGGTATATAGAAGGCTGATGAAATATATTCCCTTGTCGCAGCACCGTGTATTACAGAGAGCACTAAAATGCACTCGCCAATATAGATATATTGATATCTAGGTAAAATTATCTTCAGATCTATCAAGAAATAGCACGCAGTATTTGTATATCACACTGGAATTTACAGATCAATACGGAATCTATAGACTGTGAGGTATATAGAAGGCTGATGAAATATATTCCCTTGTCGCAGCACCGTGTATTACAGAGAGCACTAAAATGCACTGGCCAATATAGATATATTGATATCTAGGTGAAATTATCTTCAGATCTATCAAGAAATAGCACGCAGTATTTGTATATCACACTGGAATCTACAGATCAATACGGAATCTATAGACTGTGAGGTATATAGATGGCTGATGTAATATTCCCTTCTCTCAGCACAGTCATGCACAGGAATATATCTGTTTAGAGATGTATAGTTTGAGCTATGTGGATGGACAAGGTGTACCAGGCACAGCTCTGCACAGAATACAGGCTTACAGCATATACTGTATACTGTTCTTCAGAGAATAAATAGTCTTTAAAAAGACTGTTGAGGCTTCCTATCCTAACTCCTAACTCCTTGCTGCACACACTACACTAGCTAACACTGTCTCTCTCTTCTTCTTCCAAAAGCACAATGAGGCTGGTCCCTACCTTATGTAAAGTAAGGTCACATGTTACTGCCAGCCAATCACTGCTGGGGAGGTATAGGGGCTGGTACATCACAGCAGGCGTTCCCACAGCCTTTCCTTTCATGCTGATTGGCTGAAAAAAGCGGGCATTTCAAACGGGCAGTGACTCACGGATATTCACGAGTCTGCGCTGCCTTGGTATCACGAGCCGAGCCGAAGCGGGCAATATTCGTGCGAATCACTAATATTGCCGCTTTGATTCGCTCATCACTAATCATCAGTTTTACAGAACTGCAGAACCCCTTTAATGTCAGCAAGTGAAGCTAGTAAGATGCATAAAGTTAAATGTAGATGCAAAGGTCTGACAGTTGAGAGTCAGTTCGGAAATCAGTGGACATATGTTTTTTTTAATATATATTTTTTTAGCTGAATAACTGGGAAACTACAGTATATGCACATTATATATGTAAATGTTTTGCTTCTCAGCATTTGTTATCTTACTGTATACTGTTTACTGACCTTCATGTAATTTTTAATTTATGAACTAAAAAATTGCAGTGTATGCATTTAGATAAACAGAGAAATATAGAAGAATGATGACAGAAAAAGACCACCTCGTCCATTTTATATGCTGTTCTGTTATTTCCCTTTTACTGTTTTCTCAGGATGGATATATGTTTATCCCAGGGATGTTTAGCCTCACGTATTGTAGATTTTCCAACCGTATCTACTGGAAGTTTGTTCCATGCACCTGCTATTTTTTCAGTAAGGCTTCTTTCACACGACAGTATATTTTGCGGGCTCCGAGACGTATTTTTTGCGGATAGGATGCGGACCCATTCATTCCTACGGGGCCGCAAAAAATGCTGACAACACACTGTGTGCTGTCCGCATCCGTATGTCCGTTCCGTAGCCCTGCAAAAAAAATAGAACATGTCCTATTCTTGTCAGTTTTGCGGACATGGATAGACATTGTTACAGTGGATCCGCAAAAAGAACAGATGCCATATGGACGTCATCCGTTATTTTTGCGGACCACAAAGCACAACGTTCGTGTGAAAGTAGCCCAAAATAATATTTTATGACAGTGATCCTGATCTTCCCACCAGCTAATTTCAGATTGTGTCCCCTTTGTTCTTTTGTTCAGTTTCTTATTTAAACACTTCCCTCCTGAACCTTATGTAATGTAATTAGATGAACTATGTTAATAATAATAATGCTTTTCACTATTTATTCAATTTTTTTAAAATATATTTTGAATATTTAATTCTGATTGTCAGTATGTGGTTTTAGTCAGGGGTGTAACTAGAAAAGGCTGGGCACCATAACAAGCTACTAACCGTGCTCTCCTGCCCAAATATGAACATTTACCAGCTCCAAGTTTGTTTTTAAAGGCAGGAACAATGTTAGGGCCTGTTCACATCAGTGATTTTATTTACGTTGTTATGCTCCATTATAGGAGCAGCACAACAAAAATAACAGAGGTTTTGGATTTGGCACATAACTACCTGGAACAGAGTCAAACTAATTCCATTGACCATAATGGGGTCCATTCAGAACTTTTTTCTCTGCTATTTTTGTCAAACTCTGTGAAGGAGGCTCCAAATGTAGCCTCCAACGCAGATGTGAATATGCCCATAGAATAATAAAAAGAATGTATACTCATAATCTCGATTCCTCGTTTTGGCAGTGCAGATTTGATACACCTCATCAATACAGCTATGAGGTCATGCTGGCCAGTAAAGCGGTTAAGATTTCTTTTAGCATTGCTAGACCTCTAGAGTGTTTTGCCCCTTCACTTTTTTGTAGGATTGTGGTGAAGTATTAAGGGTACCTTCCCACGTTGCGGATTATGTAACCGTTTTTCCAAGTGGATTCTTATGGTGAAGAAATAGTGTAAAGTATATGAGATTACACAAATCTTATCTACGTTTTGCTTTTTTCTTCCATGCGGAAATTAACCTGTTGTGCAGATTTTGAAATACACAGCATGCCAAATGTTTGTGTGATTTTTGTTTCAGATTTCACTCTTTTCAATGAAAGAGTGAAGTGTGCGGCAAAATTGCATCAAATCCAGTAAGTAACACATGTGAATTTTCATGTATCTGCTCAGTAGTAGTAGTGGCTGAATGGGGCAGTAGGGACAATTGTTGTGGCAGTCTGGGCAAATACAGAACAGAGAATCAGAAGGGAGGCATATCACAGTCTGATAAAAGTGCTGGGGAGGCTGAGGACTATGATGATTGTGTGTTGGGATCAGTGAATTACAGTGCCTTGCGAAAGTATTCGGCCCCCTGGAACTTTTCAACCTTTTGCCACATTTCAGGCTTCAAACAAAAAGATATAACATTGTAAATTTTTGGTCAAGAATCAACAACCAGTGGGCCACAACTGTGAAGTGGAACGAAATTTATTGGATCATTTAAACTTTTTTTGTAATAATAAAACTGAAAAGTTGGGCATGCAAAATTATTTAGCCCATTTACTTTCAGTTCAGAAAACTCACTCCAGAAGTTCATTGAGGATCTCTGAATGATCCAATGTTGTCCTAAATGACTGATGAAGATAAATAGAATCCACCTGTGTGTAATCAAGTCTCCGTATAAATGCACCTGCTCTTTGATAGTCTCAGGGTTCTGTTTAAGGCTAGGGCTACACGGCGACATGTGTCGTGTGACAATAAGTCGCACGACACATAGTGCACAACTACACGACGACAGTTGTCGCGCGACATTGATGTCGCACCAAAGTCGCGCGACAATTTTTATAATGGAAGTCTATGGTGTCGCACTGCGACATGCGACATGCTGCGACTGCGACGCGACAGTCGCAGAAAAATCCATCCAAGATGGATTTTTTGCGACTGTCGTGTCGCAGTCGCAGCATGTCGCATGTCGCAGTGCGACACCATAGACTTCCATTATAAAAATTGTCGCGCGACTTTGGTGCGACAAGAAGTCGCGCGACAACTGTCGTTGTGTAGCCCTAGCCTAAAGCACAGAGAGCATCATGAAGACCAAGGAACACACCAGGCAGGTCCGTGATACTGTTGTGGAAAGTTCAAAGCTGGATTTGGATACCAAAAGATTTCCCAAGCTTTAACCCCTTCCCGCCCAGCGCCATACATGTACGGTGCAGCGGGACGAGACTTACCGCCCAGCGCCCGCCCAATCAGCAGCAGGGGTCCGGCAGTACCCAGGTGCCGGACACCTGGGGAATGCGCCAGCATCGGTGAAAACACCGATGCCGGCGCATTAACCCTTCATGTGCCGCGGTCAGCGCTGACCGCGGCACATGAGGTATGCGCATATTCAGGATGGCGAGCGGGGGGGCCATCGGGTCCCCGCGCTGCTGTGACGGGGACCCGATGGCTTGGATGGCAGCCCCCTGGATCGCACAGGAAGCAGGCTGTAAGTGTATTACTGTGAGTAATACACTTACAGCCAATGCATTACAATACAACAGTATTGTAATGCATTGTGCAGGGGATCAGACCCCCAAAAGTTGAAAAAAAGTTAAAAAGTTTGGGCCTGCTTTTCATCAGCAGGGACAGGGAAGATGGTTAAAATTGATGGGAAGATGGATGGAGCCAAATACAGGACCATTCTGGATGAAAACCTGTTGGAATCTGCAAAAGAAACCTGAGACTAGGACGGAGATTTATATTCCAACAAGACAATGATCCCAAACATAAAGCAGAATCTACAATGGAATGTATCCAGGTCTTAGAATGGCCAAGTCAAAGTCCAGACCTGAATCCAATTGAGAATATGTGGAAAGAGCTGAAAACTGTTGTTCACAAATGCTCTCCATCCAACCTCAAGAGCTCGAGCTCTTTTTCAAGGAAGAATGGGCAAGAATTTCAGTCTCTAGATGTGCAAAACTGATAGAGAAATACCCCAAGTGACTTGCAGCTGTAATCACAGCAAAAGGTGGCGCAACAAAGTATTAATGCAAGGGGGCCGAATAATTTTGCATGCCCCACTTTTCCGTTTTATTATTACAAAAAAAGTTTAAACGATCCAATAAATTTTGTTTCACTTCACAATTGTGACCCACTTGTTATTGATGCTTCACCAATAATTTAAAATGTTATATCTTTTTGTTTGAAGCCTGAAATGTGGCAAAAGGTTGAAAAGTTCCAGGGGGCCAAATACTTTCGCAAGGCACTGTAACAAATTATCAAAGCAGTATACATCTCTATATAACAATGAGGTCACTGTGTAAAGAGGCGTTAAAATATAAGTCTTTATTAGGTACTAAATAAAAAGAAAGCAAAGGGTTGTGTATAAGGGCCCTCAAAAGATACAAAAATAATGAATATAAACAACTTGACGCCATGTAGCTGTATGGCCTCCAGAACGGGACAGAGGACTCAAACCATATACATCATGTCTATCTGGGTGAATTATAAAGTTATTGTATCAAGTACTACCATTAGAACGTCATAGGCACAGCATGGTCATACAACGTTGGCCAGTAACCCGATATTTGGTGGTTACACAATGTGTCAGGTATGAACCATGCATAACCTAGAGGGAGGAATAGGTAATATGCACAGGTATGGGGGGGGGTGGAAAATTGTATATAATAAGTGTCCCACTATCGCTGCAGTTTCTGCAGCCAAAGGGCACTCACCCCAACATAAATTAGTCTCACAAGGATTAACAGCCACAAAAATACAGTGGCTAATCCGAGACACCTCACCTCAATACATTGCTCACTCCCCCGTCACTAGCTAAAACTCCCACAATTAGTGTCTAGAACATAGCTTGACACGTTTCATCATAACAAATTATCAGGTGCTGAATACAAGTACACGTGGTAAATTATAGCATCAGAGAACACTGCCACACTAGTGGTGTATAGCAGCATATCTGGCACTAGGATGGCCGTAGAGCGGCTGCCTGGAATGCCGGTATAAATAGGAGGGGAGACACACCCCTGGGAGGCTCGGCTGACGTTAGGCCAATGGGCACCCGGATGAGGTGGAAACAGCCACAGGTTACCTCACCAGCATGCCCCTAGCTCCACACGATGAGTCGCCCGCCTCCCTGCATTACAGGCAAGTAAAAGAGGGAAACTATAGACAGTGGAACCAAGGGAGGAAAAATTTGTGTCAATACAGGAAAGGGACAAATAAATAAAAGTTACAGTGACCGAAGCGCTGTAATCATAACAACAATATGAATGTAGATAAGACTGAAGGAACTGCTGCTGTCTTCCTGCCTACCCTCATATTCTGTACAACATGACAGCTCCTGTCGCCATCACGCTGTTGTGCTGAATGCCTTTCTACCATCATGGTTCATACCATATGGCTGCTAATTCCCTACTACCACTTCCATTACCCCTTCTGCCACTACCATTATCGCTACACAGTTGCCACTACTACTACTACTACTACACACAACTATCGCCTTGTCTGTTTCAGACTGTGCTGCTACTGCTGCCGCCACATGCCACAATTACCTTGCTCATTCCATATACACACTGTACTTCTGCTGCTCCCAATTCATAAGAGGAATTTTTCCAGGATTGTTCAGAACAAGACAATCTTTTTTCTAATAATTAAAATTTCTGCATTTTTGTGAATTTCCACGTATAAATACGAGTGGGGTGTTCTGTACCCGTTAATGCATAATTTTTGGACGTGTGTGTAGAACAAGTCATTCTTTCTTCTGACAATTAACATTTGTGCGTGCCATGTACAAACACAGACAGGCTTTTGGAGCAACTTCAATTCATGCCAAATTAATCAAGTATTATTTGGGTATTTAAGTCTGCAAATCGGACACAAAACTAATTTCAAGAAATTAGCTCACTCTCAATATAAATATTTTATATTGTAATATTTTTAATATTAATGTTTAATTTGTGAATGAAGAAACTAACTAACCACCAACTATTAGCCTGATTCACCAAAGTATGTTTATTGAATCTACAGTTACTTACAATTAATCATTCATTCAGTCAATGGATTTTTTTTCCCTTTAGATTTATGGTGTGAGCACAGTAGCTCAACTTCAATATATAGCTGAGCTTCATCATCAAGATCCTCCTGATAATGGTCATACTGTACATAAGAGGTGATTTGTAGTAGTAAATAAAAGGTTAAAGCATTAAGGGCATTTGCTGTTATGATATTTTTTGTTTCCCTAAATAAATAATGTATAATTTTTGGACGTGTGTGCAGAACAAGCCATTCTTTCTTCTGACAATTAGCAAATTGGACACAAAATGAATTTCAAGAAATGTGCTCACTCTCAGTAGAAGTATTTTATATTATAATATTTTTAATATTAATGTTTAATTTGTGAATTAAGCAACTAAATCTATATATTAGCCTGATTCACCAAAGTATGTTCATTGAACCTACAGTTACTTAATCATTAATCATAATTAATCATTCAGTCACAGTTTTTTTTCCCTTTAGATTTATGGTGTGTGTACAGTAGCTCAACCTCAATATCGAGCTGAGCTTCATCATAAGATCTTGCCTGATAACGGTCATACTGTACATAAGAGGTGCTTTGTAGTAGTAAATAGAAGGTTAAAGCATTAAGGGCATTTGCTGTTATGATATGATATTTCATGTTTCTCTAAATACATTTTTTCCTCTAAGAATTGCATTTGTAAGCAATTATACTAATGAGACATTTGTATGGAAGAAGGCCCCGACCTCCTGTTTAAGAAATAAATTCTTCATTTTGACATTCTGTCAGATTTAACCTACACCTTGAAAAATAAAGGCCATTTTCATGAATTATTTTTAAAATTATCCCTATTCTAGTTTCATGAAAAGAAAATATTAGAAAATACCACACACATACAATACGCACATACACACACACAATTCTACTCTTTTGCCTGCACTGGTGCCTGCAGCGCTGAGGTTCTGAGTTTGAATCTGACTAGAAATAAAATCTGCATGGAGCTTGTATGCTTTCTCTGTGGTTTTGTGCTTTCTTCTAGGTAATATGGTTTCCTTCAACACTCCACTAATTATAGATTAATTGGATTCCTATGAAATTGACTATAATGTCTGTGTGTTTGAAAATGAGCAATTAGATTGGAAGTCCCTTTGGGGACAGGCACAGATGTCAGTGATGGAAATCTCTCTGCAATACTGCAGAATATGTTGGGACTATGTAAGCAACAAGCAATAGCTAATGGTCAAATTGATAAGTCTGTTGCTTTGGATGGCACAAGCCGAAAGTTTTCCAAAAATAATATATATAGATTGATTTATACAGTACAGTACAGTACATGAGCTTTCATATTATCACAATTGTTGAAGGACTTTACCTGTTGCAACAACATATGCCCTATCCACAGGATAGAAGATAAGTGACTGATTGGTGTTGCTCTGACTGATGAGGTCCCAGAAAAGCATGAAAACAGGGGCCTTTGCTCCTTCACTGGAATGGAGTGGCAGACATGCATATACACTGGTATCATGTGGATTTGGGATAAGCTAGAAATCATTCAGGCTAAATGATTATTAGAGATGAGCAAAGTTTTGAAAAATTTGATTTGTATTCACCGAAGTTTGACAAGAAATTTGATTTGTTACAAATTAATTTGTCATGAATTACAGTGTTACAAACCCATTCAGCCTATCAATCAATGTGACTGTTTTTAACAGCGCTTAGACAGAAGTGCACCCATCTAACAGCCATTAAAAACACTGATCCGCTTATGCAATATGGCCTTTTGAGTTTGCAATATGGCCTTTTGGGTTTAAAAAAAATATCACTTACGTCATCCACTTTCTTGTGCAGAGGCAGTCCGCTTCTCTGTTGATTGAAAAAGACCTGCCAAAGGACCTGTGCTCAGCATGATGATGTCACCGCACGTTTCCAGCGTGATCACGTGGTGACATCATCAGGCTCAGGGCAGGTCTTTTGGCATGTCTTTTTCAATCAAGAGAGGAGCAGACTGCCTCTGTGTGAGTAAATGGATGAGGTGAGTATTTTTTTCCGTTCTTTCTAAGACAACTCCAGCCACCATTTTAGGAAACATTAATTATTACCATGAAGAGCGAGGAAATTCGGCTTTGTTCAGAATCTAATTTTTCCTAAAATTCAGACCAAATTCCACTTCAGATGCTTCACTTTGCTCAGCACTAGTGATAATGAAGAAATAATGCCATAGTCGTTAGCACTGGGCCTGGCTAAAATTATGGGGTTGGAATGCCCAGAACTTGAGCTCAGAACACAGCAAGTGCCTAGCCAATCCATAAATTTGCTAATGTTTACTTGTGAACTTCTGACCTGACTTTCTGACTTGCCTTAGTTTTTCCCACTCTCCAACTTTGTGTCTTGTCTCTCATGCTGTTACGGAAGCAGATGTCGATCCGCTGTGCCACTAAAAAGATTTGACTTGGGGCTACTTGTAAGTGCGTTATCTAAGTAGTACCGCTGCTCTTCACCATTTAACACCTACACAAGGATTAGAGTTACAGGGGAATGACCAGGCCACTACCTCTTAGAGTAGTCTCTGTTCAGTGGCTGTTAACCCATTGGAGTTGAGCATCACTGTTGGGTAGTAAAGGTTCAAATCAGGCAATCAAGCAGAAGTTAGGTCAAGCAACAGAGAATCAAATTCCAGTAGTCAGGTGGAGGTAATAATACACAAATAGTCAGACAGAATATAACACACCTTTGAAGGGTTTAGTGGACTTGAAAACCTATTGCTAAGGCAGCTCTGCATGGGGAAGGTGCCTTCAATACCCCAGGATGGCTAGCCAAAAGCCGAACAGCTTAGGATTTTCATGTGCTGGTCTTTCAAGATTCAAATGAAGCATGCACCACAGGCCCAGAGCATAGTGTATAGATGTGAGACATCAACAGGCATGGACCTGTGCAACATAGGAGTGGAGTATCGGGTAAGCGTTCCAGTGGCTGTGCCTGCGACACATACCATATACATTTACTGTTATTGACTAGCTGCCTTGATTCTACCTCTTCAGAGACTTGATTATGTACTCACTCAGATATGACTAAAAGCAATTATCAAGATCTACTAATCAAATTGTGCTAAAATTCTTGTGTAATTTCTGCCAAAAAGTGGTGTACATCCTTTACACCACATTTATTGTGTTACACACTTGTTTTTGGTTCACCTGACAAAAGGTCATAGGTAGAGAAGAGTGAAGTTTTGAAAAATTCCATTCAGCAAATTCGCCAAAGTTAGCTATTTTGTAATTAATTACAAAATAATTTGTCACAAATCGCTATAAATCAGGTATACCCAGCCACTCTGCCTTAGGGTAAGGCCATACGGATTGGCCGGGCTGCATGTGGATTGTGGCTATGCTGCGGTGAAGAACCATACAACCAGTTAGTCCGCAGCTGTCTTTCATTTAATAATGAAGACCGAACTGTATAGTCCTTTTTCATTTTTAATGGCCACGTGGCACCTTTAAACATAGGCTGTTGCTGGTATGGAATTTGGCTGGATAAAAGTGTGTGTGTGTGTGTGGGGGGGGGCAATATGCATATTATTGCTGTTCTTGCTTGCAATCTCCTACAGGTTGACAGTAAATACTGAATATTAATCAGCTCTGGCATACCCACTTCTCCAACCCCAGCACTCTAATGCCCTACAAATGGGAGTCATTCTTTTGCCATCTTTTCCTCCTTTTTCACATAATGTCGATGAGAACATGTAATCAGGAACATCCAGCTCCTCTTCTTTCTGCATTTTGATGACTTTTCTAGTACACTGAGACTTTGAAGGATGATTTAGAAGAAGTAAAGCCAGCAAAAGATGAGGATGGTCATGATTAAGACCTGGCCCCTCTAAAGGGTGCAGACTGGAGGGTATTGGTTGGCACGCTGGTACTGGAATAATAAAGGCTTCCATCTTACTGGTATTGAATTACAAATATGGCTGATGTAGGAATAAGTAAGTGTAGGAAAAAAAATAAAACTGATGCAGCATAAGTCTCCCTGTAGTCCAAAATCCTTCTATTAATCATTTTCAGCAACACTGTCCCTGGCGCATGAGAGCCTGCCACATCTCTTCCTATGCTCAGCTCACAGGACAATGGTAGAGACTATGCAGGATGAGGGTTTTATTGGGCTGTGACATGACAGGGGGGTTATCTGCAGATTGTCTGGACAGCATTATTGACTGCACAGCATTATGGATGATCTCACGTTCCTGAGCTTCTTGCTTTCACTTTGTAACATGTACAGCCACCATTTTAGGAAAAACAGATTTGGTACTACAAAGTGCAGGGAAATTTGGATTCAATGCGAATCAAAGTTTTCCTAAACTTTAGACCGAATTCTGCTTTGAATGCTTTGCTTTGTTCAACACTAGTCATGGTCATCTTCAGACATTTTTTAGTGGTATGTCCTGCATTATAAAGGGGCAAATTGATTTTTGTGGGTTACATTTTTAGCCAGATTGATCTACTTTTTAAAAAAGTTTAAAAAAAGGCACAGGTACATAAGACTTTAAATTTAACATATGGTGTGCACAATTTGGTAAATCTCTTGCAAAATTATGGCTTAAAAATAGACTATACTAAAAAAAGTGACTTCAAATATTAACCTTATATATTCTCCCCTAAGTAGGCACTGTCTAAAGGTTAGACAGTATTATTAAATCAGCCACAATGTGATTTGTTTGATAGTATTATTGTCTATTTTCTGTACTCACTATGGTGAGTTTAAAATCATGAAATAAAGAACTCAAAATTTAAAGAAGCACTTCCGGATTTTTTTCTTTGCCTATATAGTGCAGGACAGGCCATTATTAAAGAATAAAACAGAGGCTCTTGTGTATTCCTTGTGTAGAGTTGGGCTCAAAAGTTTACATACCCCTGCAGAATTTTGGCTGTCTTGGCCTTTTTTTCAGAGAATATGAATGATAACTAGAGATGAGCGAGCACTAAAATGCTCGGGTACTCGTTATTCGAGTCGAACTTTTCCTTCCCGATGCTCGGGTGCTCGTTTCGAATAAGGAACCCCATTGAAGTCAATGGGAGACTCAAGCATTTTTTGCAGGGGACCGGGGCTCTGCCTAGGGAAGGCTGGGTGAAAAACCTGGAAACCTCAGAAAATGATGGAAACACCATGGAAATGGACAGGAAACAGCAGGGGCAGCATGTAGGGATGCCTCTGAGGCTCCCTAATTGCACCATTTTTTCTAAATCTGGCCAATAGTCTGGGGATGACCCCAAGGCAATTTTCAGGGACACGGTAATGGTGACCCACTTAAAAATGCTGCCTGACAACCTGGCGGTGAACCCCTGATTGTCTGTCTTTCAATAAGATTGCAGTGTAAAGCATGGTGGTGAGCCTCAGTAATAAGATTGCAGTGTAAAGCATGGTGGTGAGCCTCAGTATGACTTTTTAGATGGAGATTGCATGTGGTCACGTACTCCCTGGAACCCCGTAGTCACCCCTTCTCTGATGTGCTACCCCAGAACATTCTCTGCCCCAATTCGCAAGACCTTTTGCTGTCTCCGTGTGCTGACAGTGGGGATTTACCAGTGTTGTCTGAGGAGGTGGTGGACAATGGCGAGACACAGGTGTCGGGGGGTGAGGTAGTTGTATGGGAAGCAAGTTACAGTGGGGACTCCTTGGGGGGACTTTCTCATGATGGGACAGATTCAACTTGGGTGGATCAGACACAGGAACAGATCAAATTTTTTTTTTTTGTGTTTATTTAACTTTTATTTTTCACAAATAACCACAGAGATATTTATTCGTTCCCTTCGCTGCGCAGTCTGGCGTTGGGGTTCGTCACTTTGATGGCGAGCTGTGCCGCTCTCTCCACAATGGTCTATCGGTTCTTTGAGGAGACGTTGTGGGCGATTTCTGCACAGAAGGACTTGTTGCTCATCAACAGAACCTCGAGCTCCTTGACATTGTGGACCAGGAATTTGCGGAACCCTGTGGGCAGCATGTGTTTGGTCTTCTTGTTGCTACCATATCCAATGTTGGGCAATATAGATACGCAGGTAATTTTTCACACCTATCAAAAAAAAATAATTTACGCAGTTTGCGAAAATAAAACTGGAAACTGGAACTGGAGAGAGGGCCTGTAGGTGGACCTCCGGAAAAATTGTTTGGAGAGAGGGCCTGTAGGTGGACCTCCGGAAAAATTGTTTGGAGAGAGGGCCTGTAGGTGGACCTCTGGAAAAATTGTTTGGAGAGAGGGCCTGTAGGTGGACCTCTGGAAAAATTGTTTGGAGAGAGGGCCTGTAGGTGGACCTCCGGAAAAATTGTTTGAAGAGAGGGCCTGTAGGGGGCCCTCCTGAAAAATTGTGGTAAAAGAGTGCCAGTTGGACCTCTAAAAAATGGCGTTTTTTTGGTCAGCGTTAGGCAAAGACGATATGGAGGAGGAGGAGGAGGAGTAGGAGGAGTAGAGAAGAGGAATCAGATACATAAGTAATGTTAATCTTTAGCTGCTTTCCCCCGGAGGAGATTTGAATTCCGGTGAAATCCAGGCTTTGTTCATTTTAATAAGCGTCAGCCTGACAGCGCTGTCAGTTGACAGGCGTGTACGCTTATCGGTGATGACGCCACCAGCTGCACTGAATACCCGCTCTGACAGCACGCTAGCGGCAGGGCAGGCCAGCACCTCCAAGGCGTACAGCGCCAGTTCAGGCCATGTGTCCAGCTTTGAAACCCAGTAGTTGTATGGAGCAGAGTGATCCCTACGGACGTTGGTATGGTCAGCTAGGTACTCCCTCACCATCTTTCTGTACAGCTCCCCCCTACTCTGCCTAGACTGGGGACAGGTGACAGTGTCTTTCTGGAGTGACATAAAACTGGCAAAGTCCTTGGAGAGCGTTCCCCTGCCAGTGCTGGACAAGCTGCCTGCTCGGCTCCTCTCCCCCGCTACTTGGCCCACAGAACCATGCCCTCTGCCGCTAGCGGCGTCAGATGGGAAGGATTGTTTCAGCTTGTGCACCAGGGCCTGTTGATATCTATTCACTCTCATACTCCTTTCCTCTGCAGGGATGAGAGTGGAAAGGTTCTGCTTGTACCGTGGGTCCAGGAGAGTGAACACCCAGTAATCGGTGTTTGAAAAAATGCTTCTAACGCGAGGGTCACGGGATAGGCAGCCTAACATGAAGTCTGTCATGTGCGCCAGAGTCCCAACACGTAAGAATTCTGGCCACACCACTGCCTCTTACAACCTGTTCTGGTGCAGCACTCGCCTCCGCCTCAGAAGCACTGTCTTCACTCGGCATATCAACCCAGCTTGGGTCAGTCACCTCGTCATCCTCCGATTCCTCAGTCTGCTCCCCCCTCGGAATTCCTCCCCTAACAACAACTTCACCACTGTCTGACAACCGTGTCTCCTCATCGTCCGACACCTCTTTACAAACTTCTTCCACTAACTCAACATTGTCATCATCATCACCCACAGACTGCGACAGTTGGAAAACTTGGGCATCGGGAACGAGGTCAGCAGCAACCTGAGAAGTGGTTTGTGACTCTGGGAAGGGTTCAGAAAACAGTTCCTGAGAGTATGCCGGATCGCATTCCAAATTTTCCTGGGAGGGGGCAGACTGGGGGGAAGGAGGTTGAGGTGGAGGAGCCAGAGGAGTGCTCCCTTGGGTAACGTGGGTGGACTGCGTGGAAGACTGACTGTTGGACAAATTACTTGAAGCATTGTCCGCAATCCACGACATCAGCTGTTCGCACTGTTGTGGTTTCAACAGTCCTCTACCACGTGTCCCTGTAAGTTGAGACATGAAGCTAGGGAGTGTAGCTCTGCAGCGTTCCACAGCTCCCTCATCAGCAGGTACTGTCTCACCCTGCCCAGGACCACGGCCTCTGCCCCCTGCAGTAATTGAATGCCCACGCCCACGCCCTCGTCCTCGACCCTTAGCCCTGGGGTTCAACATTTTCTGTATATAAGTGTATTATATAAAAAATAAAAAATAAATGGGCCTGCTGTACTGAAACCCACAAACTTGTTCAGTCTGGTTGAATTAAGTGACGTACAGAAAGTGTCACCTGGACAGAAAATACGGATTCGAGTGAGTGTACTGAACTGTGACACACAGAATGGTTCCACGCAGCTGTGTGAAATGGATTTGTATCACTGAGCTAAAACAACTAAAAAACTATTTTTTTTATATATTTTTTTTTTAGTTTTGTTTTTTTGGGAACGTGACGTGCAGAAACTATCGTAGAGCTAACTGACACCCTACTGACGGTGGCTATTTTGACTGCGACCCAGACAAATGTCGCACAGAGATTTTTGGAATCAAGCTATATACGTGACAGCAAAAGACTTGGTTTAATTAAGTGACGTACAGAAAGTGTCACCTGGACAGAAAATACGGATTGGAGTGAGTGTACTGAACTGTGACACACAGAATGGTTCCACGCAGCTGTGTGAAATGGATTTGTATCACTGAGCTAAAACAACTAAAAAACTATTTTTTTTATATATTTTTTTGGGAGTTTTGTTTTTTTGGGAACGTGACGTGCAGAAACTATCGTAGAGCTAACTGACACCCTACTGACGGTGGCTATTTTGACTGCGACCCAGACAAATGTCGCACAGAGATTTTTGGGATCAAGCTATATACGTGACAGCAAAAGACTTGGTTGTATTAAGTGACCTACAGAAAGTGTCACCTGGACAGAAAATACGGATTGGAGTGAGTGTACTGAACTGTGACAGACAGAATGGTTCCACACTGCTGTGTGAAATGGATTTGTATCACTGAGATATAACATTAAAAAAAAGGGGGTTATATATGGCGATAGCTGCACTACTAGTGCCAGCCAGCCAGCCAAGCCAGGAGACAAAAAAAAAATTTCTTGTAGCCCTTAGAAGGGCTGTTGGGTTCTTTGTGGGTGATTCCTGCCTAACAGAGAACTAAATGCAGGCCCTAACACTCTCCCTGAAACGCAGCAGCTCTATCCCTAACGACATCCAGACAGCATCTGAGCCGAGCACCGCGGGCAGTCAGTAGTATATTCCAGGGTCACCTGATCAGGCCAGCCAACCCCTGCTATCGACATGTAAGGGCCCCACGTGATGCTGGGTGTACCGCAGAGTCTCCTGGCTTATGATTGGCTGAGTTTATAGGCACCAAAAATGCACGATGCGGAAGTTGCCATTTCCTCGAGCATGGCGAGATACTCGTCCGAGCAGCGAGCACTTTCGAGTACCCTAATACTCGAACGAGCACCAAGCTCGGACGAGTATGCTCGCTCATCTCTAATGATAACACAAAAACGTTTTTGTCCACTCATGGTAACAACACCGTAGTTTGACAATAAATGGATTCACCCAATCACTAACATGAGTGGAAAAAAGTTTTTGTGTTATCATTCATATTCTATGAAAAAAGGCCAAGACAGACAAAATTCGCCAGGGGTATGTAAACTTTTGAGCACAACTGTATATCTATTTTATTTGATATGTAGTTTGTGGGTTGTCAGCCATCATGATATATTTTTTCTAATGAGGCATGCCTGGCAGAGACCATGGGAGCAGAGCCTAACCAAACTGCACTGCTCTGAGAGGGCCATCATGCAGGAGGCAGGGAGACTAGTTTGAGACTATATCTCATAGAACTACACTGAAGAGTCAGCACACACAGATAGTACAGGCAGGCAGTCAGTGGGAGTCAGGAGGATTATAAAACTGAAATTAGTCACTGTATACACTGACCTACTAATATCTACACTCCTGTTCTTTACATAGGGGAGACATTATATCTTCCACAGAATACAGGGATATACAGAGGAATA
Organism: Rhinella marina; assembly: GCA_900303285.1. Taxonomy (NCBI): domain Eukaryota; kingdom Metazoa; phylum Chordata; class Amphibia; order Anura; family Bufonidae; genus Rhinella; species Rhinella marina. The sequence continues at coordinate 70,181 of ONZH01026502.1, read as the reverse complement.
TGGTGAGGGGAGGGGCCTGATCTCTCACTGGAGGGGTTTAGCTGGTGATGATGTCATCCTGTAGTTTACAGGAAGTTTGCCACAGGGAAGAGACTGAGTTCCTATTTACACATTAAAACAAGCTCTAGGCTGCCGGTCAGACTTGAGGTCACATGACCAGGTCCCCATCATTAAAGGTTCAAAATGTATGGATGCAACTTAGGGTATAACAGTTTACACAGCTGAATTACTGGTGGGGACGTACCTATATATGTAAAATAAAAAAATAGAAACAAAAAACCATGAATACTTCTTTCAGATAGCAAAAGCTCTCTTTGTCTCCAGATATTTGTATCAAAGTCTAGTCTATTTATATTGTATCAGTGTATCGTGGGACCTATGGTTATACTGTCTTTCATTGCTATTAGCATAGTAATGGTATTTGTGGTGAATTCTGTTTTCTGTATGGTTTTGATTAGGGATGAGCGAACTTTTGAAAAGTTCGGTTCGCTTCGCTTCGGCGAGCTTTCTTGAATTTCGGATTCGTACGAACCGAACCTAAAACGAACCTTGCTATAACGGCTGAATAATTGCTTCTACAATAATGGGAGTCTGATAGGGTATAGTTTCGTTTACTTGCAGTTGCTATTACAATGAAAAAAATGGAAAAAATCCAAGTGACTTCAACAATGGCGACGCAAAATATACGCATATTTGAGAATTTACACTAATGTGTACGCTAATGCGAACATTCCCGCACAAATAACGAACATACAGTGTAACGTTGTCAAAGGTACGCTACTTAACTGAATATGTACGCATTAGCGTACTCATACACTGCGTCTGCGAACATTCCTACTCAAGTAACGAACATACAGTGTAGCGTTGTCAATTGTACGCTACTTAACTGAATATGTACGCATTAGCGTACGCATACACTGCGTCTGCGAACATTCCTACTCAAGTAACGAACATACAGTGTAGCATTGTCAAAGTTACGCTACTTAACTGAATATGTACGCATTAGAGTACTCATACACTGCGTCTGCGAACATTTCTACTCAAGTAACGAACATACAGTCTAGCGTTGTCAAAGGTACGCTACTTAACTGAATATGTACGCATTAGCGTCACGAACAGGATGAGTCTGAAGTGCCTGTACCGTTAAGGCCACAGCTCAACCATCCCTAAAACAGACTTTAAACTAATAGCTTTTTATCTACAAGGCCAAAGAATTAGTCAGAAAACCTGACAGATGTCTACTGAAAAATGACTTTGACACAGTGGCTTCGGTGCACACGGCGCAAAACGCTGCGCGCCGGCACCAGAAGAGTTAACAACGCCATTTTCTCACTAGTGGCGCAGCTTCTTCATGCTGAAGCAAAGAAACCGTCCCCTCAAGAGCGGGAAATCCATGGCACGGCTTCCTGTAGCGCGGGAAAATCCAATCCAGCCCGCCAGGAACTTGCTGTGGGGAGCATTGAGAGCGAAGACTCCACCCCCTTAGCACCTCCTTCATCTCCGGTGTATGCGAAGAAAGAGAGAGACAACAACATGGCGTCCCGTCAGCGCGGCCCTAGTTGGGGGGATATGGTCTGGAGCACCGACCCATATGAGCCTACACCTAGACCAGCGGAGGTTCGCCTGGACCAAGTTATCCGCAAGGCACAGCTGGAGCCGAACCCCGAAGTGCCTCATCTACCGGTGATAGCAGCTGGAGATCCTGCAAGCGAGGCCGCACACGTGTTCCCGAAGATGGACGCAACCAGCGGTGCACTCAGGAAGCCACCATACGTCCGGGCCAAAGTCTGAGTCGAGACGGCCGGGCCTGTGGAGGAAGTCCACAACCGAGTGGCCGGAGTCCCCACCTCGCCTAAGCCCTGACATAATGACCTCCGACAGAACCCCATCATCCCTGCTGTGGTAACTAAAAATGTTACTACCCTGTGGGACTATAAAAGGGTTGTAGAAGAGTGGGTGGTCGAGGTGCTAGAACATCCCCGACGTGGTGACCCGACTCTCGAAAGGCGCACTGGGACTGTGCTTTGGTTTAGCGTGGACCGCGGCGTGGGGTTCATCACTCTTCTACAACCTTTTTATAGTCCCACAGGGTAGTAACATTTTTAGTTACCGCAGCAGGAACGATGGGGTTCTGTCGGAGGTCGTTATGTCGGGGCTTAGGCGAGGTGGGGACTCCGGCCACTCGGTTGTGGACTTCCTCCACAGGCCCGGCCATCTCGACTCGGACTTTGGCCCGGACGTATGGTGGCTTCCTGAGTGCACCGCTGGTTGCGTCCATCTTCGGAACCACGTGTGTGGCCTCGCTTGCAGGATCTCCAGCTGCTATCACCGGTAGATGAGGCACTTCGGGGTTCGGCTCTAGCTGTGCCTTGCGGATAACTTTGTCCAGGCGAACCTCCGCTGGTCTAGGTGTAGGCTCATATGGCTCGGTGCCCCAGACCATATCCCCCCAACTAGGGCCGCGCTGACGGGACGCCATGTTGTTGTCTCTCTCTTTCTTCGCATACACCGGAGATGAAGGAGGAGCTAAGGGGGTGGAGTCTTCACTCTCAATGCTCCCCACAGCAAGTTCCTGGCGGGATGGATTGGATTTTCCCGCGCTACAGGGGGCCATGCCATGGTTTTCCCGCTCTTGAGGGGACGGTTTCTTTGCTTCAGCATGAAGAAGCTGCGCCACTAGTGAGAAAATGGCGTTGTTAACTCTTCTGGTGCCGGCACGCAGCGTTTTGCGCCGTCTGCACCGCAGCAACTGTGTCAAAGTCATTTTTCAGTAGACATCTGTCAGGTTTTCTGACTAATTCTTTGGCCTTGTAGATAAAAGGCTATTAGTTTAAAGTCTGTTTTAGGGATGGTGCCTGTACCTTAACGGTACAGGCACTTCAGACTCATACTGTTCGTGACGCTAATGCGTACATATTCAGTTAAGTAGCGTACCTTTGACAACGCTACACTGTATGTTCGTTACTTGAGTAGGAATGTTCGCAGACGCAGTGTATGCGTACGCTAATGCGTACATATTCAGTTAAGTAGCGTACAATTGACAACGCTACACTGTATGTTCGTTACTTGAGTAGGAATGTTCGCAGACGCAGTGTATGAGTACGCTAATGCGTACATATTTAGTTAAGTAGCGTACCTTTGACAACGTTACACTGTATGTTCGTTATTTGTGCGGGAATGTTCGCATTAGCGTATGCATTAGTGTAAATTCTCAAATATGCGTATATTTTGCGTCGCCATTGTTGAAGTCACTTGGATTTTTTCCACTTTTCTTATTGTAATAGCAACTGCAAGTAAACAAAACTATACCCTATCAGACTCCCGTTATTGTAGAAGCAATTATTCAGCCATTATAGCAAGGTTCGTTTTAGGTTCGGTTCGTACGAATCCGAAATTCAAGAAAGTTCGCCGAAGCGAAGCGAACCAAACTTTTCAAAAGTTCGCTCATCCCTAGTTTTGATATGTTGTGTCCACTTTAATGGGAGTTGAGCTGCAGTACCCTGGCACAGCCACTACACACTGTATGGAGCTGTCTGCCTGTGACAGCCTGAAACAGCTGATTGGTTGGGGAGCCTGGTGTCAGACCCCCACCAATCTTATATTGATGACATTTCCTGAGGATATATTTTATCTTGTTATTGTCAGCTGAAAAAAGGTGAAGGTTCATGTGAATGCACTTTTTGGGAATACCCTACATACGTTAAAGGGTATGTATTTCATTGGCAATAATTGATGTACTGGAAATGTCCAAATATTTTTTTTAATGTAAACATAGCACCTGAAGAGTTAAGAATATGAATTGTTAGCTTGAACTAAATGATCTTGTTGTCATCAGATATTTCAGAAACTCAAGGTTACTTTTTCTCATAGGAATATGAAGTATACCAATGTGTTACTCCCAGATCAGACACAGCATTTCATTGCCAATTCTCTTTTGATCTTTTTAGAAGAGAAGATCTTAATATAGTATTCTCTTGACTGAACATGCACAAATGAACTTCTTCTTTCATCGACTAAGTGCCTTTAAACTTTGTGATCTTGAAAGAAAAAAAAAGAACTTAATAACAATAAAGTAGCCTTTACTATACTCCAATGCTTGCAGTCTAAACCTGTGACTTGTTTAATTCTAAGCATTGTTTAATGATTTAATGTTTTGTATTATTCTGGTTGCTGCTTCACTATTGGACAGTTTACTTTGTAATTCATTGACAGGTTATTTATCGTTGCTCCTTCAGGCTCTCACTATGCCTAGGTCCACTAGAACCTTCCGCCTCAAAGGGAAGTTCCATGTGAGTTACTAGATCAGTGTGTTAGAGGTTTTCCAGTTTTATACACAACTAGCAAAAGGACCTGGCTTAGCATGGGTTATTTCATCTATTTCATTTAATGTTTGTGTGTGTTGTTAAAAGATATCGACAGTATTTATTATAACTGTGACATCTACAGTACCCAGCCCCTTTAACAGAGACTTCCACAGCGGCCGCCCCTTTATTAGTGACCTCCACAGTACCCTGTCTCATTAACAGTGATTTCCACAATAACCCGCCCCTTTAACAGTGACCTCTACAGCACCCCACCCCTTAACACTGACCTCCATAGCGGACCGTCCCCTTAACTGTGATCTCCACAGCAGCCTGCCCCTAGGGTGGCCATAGGTACAGTTTTAGGCCAGACAGTATGGGTTTCAGGCTCCCTGTTCTCCGTCTTAGCGGACATACACACACACACACACATACACTCAGCTTTATATATTTGATGGGAGAAAATTATCACACCCTACGCGCCAGAATTCTGGCTTTCAAAAAACTAGAATAGCATTTGTATGCAAAAGTTTTAGATTTAAAGATGTGCCAAATTTGCCAAACACTTTGCAGCATTTGATAAATTTGACCCAAAGTACACCACCAGAGACTGACTTCAAATATAACCATCATGATAAATTCAGCCTTAAGGCTCTAGTTCCTCACCATTTTTAAGTTATCTGTTTGCCATAATTGAATGAGTACACTTTTGTTTACATGCATTTATTTTATAGTAAAACTGTTGTTTTGCAGAAATCATATTTTGAAAAAGCTGCTGACTTGACCAAAATGCATTGCCAGGAGTCACTGGGGAATCTCCTTGCAATCACCAAATGATGAAGTCACCACTGTTCGTCCATTTCATCAGTGAAATGCAGTATGCAGATTCGCTGCTGTGTTTAGATAGTGCTGACATGATTATACAGTGCAGGAGTGTAAAGTGCTCAACACAAGTTTCGCCAGTATACCTGCTTCCTCTAGAGGCCTAGCTGAAGTGTCTGTTGGTCCTCATGGTTATCGGCGTCTCCCATGGTTCAGACCCAAACAACCCTTCCCTGGCAAAAAAAAGGGGGTGCACCACAATGTGGGCAAACAACGGAGATAGTTAATGACAGCAAAACAAGGTCACAATAATGTTCCTCTTACCATCATTAACACAATTGCTGTCTTGAGGATCTGCAAACTCCTCATATGACCTCAGGTCCTGAACACATAACAAAAAAGCATATATAATGCAATTCAACAACTTCACAACTCCTTAGCTGAATTAAGGAAAATTTAGAGGCATGCCATCATCAAGCCTGCCCCTCTTTGAGCACCACTTTTTAGACAGATTCTAGGTGAAGACTTATTAGTAAATTTGGGCCAATGCACTCTCAATAGAACCTTTCAGTAGTGCAACCTCAGGATCTGGGCATACAACATCATAGTTCAACATAGCAGCAAACTATTTCTTTATGTTTTCACTTGTTGAATTATTGCCTTTGGTTTGTTGCCTTTAAGTTACAAAAGTTTATAGGACAAATGTAAATTCTCTTGGATTCTCATCCAATTAAATATTACAGTCTAAGGGAGGTGAGCTATCATATTAGAAGATTAATATATTTATTGATTCATTCTTTCAATGTTTTATGTTCAAGATTTGAAAAAAGTAAATCTTTTCAATTAAGCAAGCTTGTATAGTGGCATCTAGTGGTGAAATGCCAAACTTCAAAATCTGTTGTCCTCAGATTCACATTTGTTACTTCCTATTTTTTAATATATTGTATTTTTGTATATGATATCTTAACAATAAAAAGGGGTAACATAATAAGTAAGAAAGTTTCAGCCCAGTATGCAATAATTGCCATAATATGAATGATCACATTGAGTAAAGTAGACATGAGCAAATTTGTTTCAGATTCGATTCGGGCCAAATAAATTCAACCTGAATTGAAATTGCCCCATTTGCCCTGAAGTCATGTATGACATTCTGGGATCTTCTCTGATTTTATCCAACCTTTTTCAAGCTCTTTAACACCAAGAAAGAATTAGTAATGTCAAGATGACAACAACATATATGTTTATGGATAAGTGCATGCTAGCTGCTAGTAACAGTTTGTTCAAAAACTACACAGTCTGATTTTTTTAAAATTAAAAACAGCCGAAAAATATCTCTTTTTGGTGCCTTCTGTTCTGTAAAATGATGGCCACTATTTTGAACAATCCATGATGTATCAATTACAAAAGATTTGTGTACTTTCATCTCTAGTGGATTTTTTTTCCATTTGTTACCCCATCCCAACAAATGCTCAGGTAAATAATACAATTTTATTCTTTGTTTTATCAAAGGCAAGTCCTAAGTTTTTCAAGTCCCCCCTTTTACTCCATAGAAAACATGGTATAACAAGTATAAATCATGGTAAGCGCTCATAGTTCTCTCTTTGTCTGGCACCTCCTTCTGTCTACACAGTACATACTTCATGAGACAGGAAGCTGAGGAGTCCTGCAACCTGGTATGAAAAAGGCGGCGCCTGTGGTTCTGTTTACAGATAGAGTGAATTTCCTGAAATTCAAATCAAGTACAAATTGATTGTACCCAAATGTACTACAAAACATAAAGGAGAATACAGTGCCACATACCTCTTATATCCAGTGATGTCTCTTTTGATGTACTGTAGATATTCTCTTTCCTCATCTTATCCTTTCACACCAGACCACCATAATGGTTTCTTTCCGCTGTGCCTGGTCTCTGCAGAGTTTGAAAAACAAACATCTTAGTTTCCTGCTATCCTGCCACCCTTAATACTGTGCCAGCTGTGCCCCCCAATACTACATTGCAGAAACAGTCCACCTGAAAATACTAGTACCACAGAGATAGTGCCACCTTCAATAATTATTGGCATGCAGTGCCCTAAAAAATAATTGCACCAAGCAAACAGTAGCCCTGACAATAGTGTAATAGTGTCCCCCAAAAATAATTGTGCTAAGCTGATACTGTTCCAGGGTGCCCACCACAGTAATAGTGCTCCCAAAAGTCACACCAATAGTAATAATTCTCTACCAGAGTACACTTAGTAGTAATAGGGCCCTTACAGTCCCCCCATCAGTACTAATGTTCCCACTGTGCCCCAGAAGTAATAATGCTCCCATAGTGCCCATACTAGTAATCATGTTCCCCATAGTCCCCCAGTAGTAATAAAGCTCAACATAATGCCCCCAGTAGTAATAATATTCCTTATAATGTGTGACGGTAGAAAAATGCCCCCTTTTGCAATATGCTAGCACATAAAATACTTCCTTATAATGTGAGCCGGTACAAAAAAATGCCCCCCTTATAATGTGCGGCAGTGCAAAAAATGCCTCCTTATAATGTGTGCCAGTACAAAAATGTTCTCATAGTGTGTGCTGTTAAAAAAATGCCCCTGTTGTGTACCAGTAGAAAAAATACCTCCTCTCAGTTCTCCCAGCAGAGCTAACATCCATTAAGTGCTCCATAATGTGTGCCCCTATATAGTGCCCCCTACTGTGTGCCAGTACAAAAAAATACCCCCTCTTAGTGTGCGCAGTAAAAACAATGTCCTCCTAGTGCCCCCATAGTGTGTGCCAGTATAAAATACCCCTATATAGTGCCCCCAGTAGAAGCCCCCATAGCACTCTTCCATTCCCTTCCTTATAGTGCCCCTCATATTGTGTGCCAGTATATAATATATATATAGTAGATGCCCCCATAGTGCTCCTCTCCATTCTTTCCCATATTGACCAACAGCATGGTGTCAAATGAAATCTAATAAACATCAATTCTTACCTCCCTGGGGTTATCAGGATGCTGTATGCTGCGTGTTTCAGGAGGTTCGATGATGATGATGTCGTTGCGCCATATGCACCAGCCTCTGATAGGCTACAGGCACTAGGCCTGATGCCTGTCAGAGGGAACAACGGGGCAGGGGGACATCACTCCCATGCCCCACTGCAGCGTTCAAGAGCAGATAATCTCAGCACTAGCTTTCTTCAATATGCTTGTATCACAACATCAGTTGCCGCAGCATTCCTGATCCTGAAGATAGCCATACAGTTGAATAGACAGAGATGAGCACTTCCACAATGGAAGCACTCATTTCCCTCAGCCCTGCTGCTGACCCCACTTATCTCCAGGGCCTTGCCTAATTGGTGTTGCGGCCTTGTTTTTCACTCTGTATAAAAGAAAGACTTAAAGGGGTTGGTACAAGGTTTCACGTTATCTCCTATCCACAGAATAGGGCATAACTAACTGATGAGTCAGGGTCCAACTGCTGGGACATCCACCAATCCTGTTGCCATATGCTGATAGAATGGCAAGCCGAGCATGCACCCTGCTGCTCCATTCATTCTCTATGGGACTGCCAGATATAACTGAGTACAATGCTTGGGTATTTCCGGCGGTCTTAGAAATAATGAATAAAGTGACAAGGTGCATGCTTGGCTTGCTACTTTATCAAGATGGGGGAACAGGACTGACATTCTCAGGATCAATGGGGGGTGTTTACTATAGTATAGTTAAAATGCCCATCTTGTAACTTATTAAATGAAACAAAAATGCAAAGGGATGAAGGAAGGATGAACATTTTGAGTAAAAGATCTTTGGTAGATTAGTTAAGACTAGAGATGAGAGAACTTTTCAAAAATTCGATTCGGTCAGTTCGACGAATTTTCCGAAACAATTCGATCTGAATAAATTTCTGGTGAATCGCTTTAAAAAACGGCTACTTCCTGGCTGCAGAGAGCATGTATAGTGGTGTAGAACACTGTGCCTTGCAGTAACATGCATTGGAAGTCTGCTGTGGTAGTGAAACAATACTGTGAGTCAGTATGACATGCAGATGACAGGCACAACAACAGTGTGGTGGCAGCAGCAGTATCAAGAGACCACAGAGTGGCATGACGACAGTGTGTATTTGACAGCAGCATTAGGAGTCCACAGAGTGGCGTTACGACATTGTGGAGGCAGCAGCAGTAGCATCAGGAGACCACAGAGTGGCACGACAACAGAGATGGCAAGGGAAAAGTTCCCATCACCATTAATGTCTGTGCTCGAGGAATTGACGTAGAACAAGTGTCAATTTTTGTCAACTTTGACCTTCCTGTGACCGTAGAAGGTCTGACAGAGTGGCACGATGACAGTGTGTAGGCGGCAGTGGCAGTAGAATCCGGAGACCACAGAGTGGCACAATGACATTGTGTAGGCAGCAGTAGCATCAGGAGACCACAGAGTAGTATGACGACATTGTTGAGGCAGCAGTAGCATCAGAAGACCACAGAGTGGTACGACGACAGTGTGGAGGTGGCAGTGGCAGCAGCTGTAGCATCAGGAGACAACAGAGTGGCACGACGACAGTGTGTAGGCAGCAGTAGCATCAGGAGCAGCATACAGAGTGGCACGACAACAGTGTAGAGATGGCAGTGGCAGCAGCTGTAGCATCAGGAGACAACAGAGTGGTACGACGACAGTGTGGAGGTGGCAGTGGCAGCAGCTGTAGCATCAGGAGACCACAGAGTGGTACGACGACAGTGTGGAGGTGGCAGTGGCAGCAGCTGTAGCATCAGGAGATGACAGAGTGGTATGACGACAGTGTAGAGGTGGCAGTGGCAGCAACTGTAGCATCAGAAGACGACAGAGTGGTAGAACGACAGTGTAGAGGTGGCAGTGGCAGCCGCTGTAGCATCAGGAGACCACAGAGTGGTACGACGACAGTGTAGAGGTGGCAGTGGCAGCAGCTGTAGCATTATTAGACGACAAAGTGGTACGACGACAGTGTAGAGGGGGCAGTGGCAGCAGCTGTAGCATCAGGAGACCACAGAGTGACACGATGACAGTGTGGAGGTGAAAGTAGCATCAGGAGCAGCATACAGAGTGGCACGACGACAGTGTGGAGGTGGCAGTGGCAGCAGTATTAGCATCAGGAGACCACAGAGTCTCCTCATGCCGATTAAGCTGCTCTCTCCCCAAGGAGAGATAGTACACCCAAACCCTGACAGGCCTCTCACCCAGCTAAGCCAGTAGTCTCTGCTCTGCACCCCGAAAACAGCTGTCTGCAGATGAGGTGCTTGCTTATTTAATATCCAAGTCATGTCTCAAGGCTTATTTAAAGAGATGAACATTGACTTATCGGATAGCTGCTTTTCATCTGGTGGCATTAGAGGCAAAGCCTGTTAAAAGCTCATTTGCATCCCTTTTCCTCCCAGAATTCCAGAAAAGCATGAATGGCCTATAAGTCTCCTCACGTCAATTAAGGCACTCGCTCCCCAAGGACAGATAGTACCCTGAGACCACAGAGTGGCATGACGAAAGTGTGGAGGCAGCAGCAGTAGCATCATCAGAAGGCCACAGAGTGGCACAATGACGGAGTCTGGAAGTGGCAGCAGCAGTAGCAGCATTAGGAGGCCACAGAGTCGCACAATGACAGAGTGTGGAAGTGGCAGCAGCAGTAGCATCCGCAGACTACAGAGTGGTACGATGATAGTGTGCAGACAGCAGCAGCAGACTACAGAGTGGCGCGACAACAGTGTGCAGGCAGCACCAGCAGCGTGGGAAGGTGGGTGGCAATGACACTACCTGCTGATGATGGTGGGTGTAAGAAGGAGCACTTGGCATCAGATGTGTGGCATCAGGCAGGTGGCAGCATCAGAATATTTCAGACAGGTAGCCAGAAGAAACAAGTCTCTAGTCTAGACAGCATGGATGATCTAATCTGATGCATAAGGCGTTGGTGTGTGGAAATCCTGGCTGATCCACGCCTGATTCATCTTGACAAAGGTCAATCTCTCCACATTTTGGGTGGACAGGTGAGTTCTCCTTGGGGTAACTATGGCCCCCACCGCACTAAACACCTGCTCTGATGCCACACTTCTGGCCAGGCAGGACAGCTTTTCCAGAGCAAACTCGGCCAGTTGTGGCCACAAATCTAGTTTGGCTGCCCAGTAGTCCAGCGGATCTTCAATGACGGGTGGCAGGGTGCTATCCAAGTATGCCACCATCTGCTGGTTCAGGTCCTCCTCCAGGTCTAGCTGATGCTGCTGGTGAGTAGTTTCTTCACTATGCGGGTGAAAAAAGCTGCTCATCAGCGACTCTAGACTCAGGCTTCTGCTGATTGAGCTGGTACTGCTCCTGCTACTGCTCAGCCATGGCAGTGGAGCGTGAGCGAAGAGGGTCAGACCTACGAGAGGATGGACGATGGAGAGTGGAGAGCCAGTAGTCATTCCTTTGCTGAATGGTGACAATACACCTGTCACTACGCAAGCAAGTGAGCATGCATCGGGCCATTTGCGCAAGTGACTGAGAGGGACTCCCTGCCTCCATCTTCACTGCATACTGCCATGGTGTGTCTGGGTCCTCTGCTTCCTCTTCCTAATCACCCTGTAGTTCCTCTGGCTGCTTCTGCTCATCCTCTTCTGTCACCTGGGTAGAGAAACCACCCATTTCTCTAGGCTTTGTGCTCCAATGTCCTCCTCCTCTTCCTCCTCCTCCAGTTCAGCCCCCACAGGGCTCATGTGGCCGTGAGATGTAGTCGCCACATCTCCTGTCCCCTGACCAGCCAGATTTAACAGCATCTTTTCCAGGATATGAATGAATGGAATGACATTGTTCATCCCGTAGTCCTAGCGACTGACAAATAAAGTGGCCCCCTTAAACGGCAGGTGTCACGCATCAGCTGCCACTGGCTGACATCGAAGTTACACAGGGGAGTACCTCTGTCGGCTTGGATCATGAAAAAATCATTTATGGCCTTTCTCTGTTCGTACAGTCGGTCCAACATATGGAGGGTGGAATTCCAACTGGTGGAAACGTCGCATATCAGCCTATGTTGGGGGACGCTGTTCTGCCACTGTAGCTCAAGGAGGCTTGGCAGTGTAAGAGTGGCTGAAGTGCATGCAAAGTTTTCTGGCCATTTTTGCAGATGGGTTGAAGACTTTAGGAACCGCTTGACAACCAGATTGAACACGTGCGCCATGCAGGGCGCATGGCACATCCCTCCTTGACGCAGCACCGACACCATGTTCTTCCTTTTGTTGGTCACCATTGTTCCAATTTTGAGCTGTCACGGGGAAAGCCAGGATTGGATTTCTTGATGAATGACGCGGAGCAGTTCCTCCCCTGTGTGACTCCGTTCGCCCAGGCAAACGAGTTGTCGAACTGTGTGACACCACCATGCCCTGCACATGTGGTATGCTGGTGGGGCACTGTGAATTGTCCCTGCAGTGGAGGCTGAGGACATGGTGGAGGCTGAGGAGGCAGACATTGTCGCAGGACCGATGGCATGAGAACGTGTAGGCGGAAGTGGCATCGCCTGGCCAAGTTGCTTCTTTGGCTGTGCAGGAACCACATTTACCCAGTGGGCCATAAAGGACATATACTGTCCCTGACCGTAATTAGAGCTCCATACATTGGCGCTGCCATGCACTTTGGCAGACATCGACAGGCTTCCAAGACGGCTTGGAACTCTCCACCTCGGCTCGGCACAAGCCCTCAGTTCTCTGAAAAGTTCAGAGTCCACCACTTGGAAAGAGAGGGACTGCAGCACCAGCAACTTGGCCAGGAGCACGTTCAGCTTCTGTGCCTCTGGATGTGTACATGCATACTGCTGTCTCTTGGCAATCGCTTCGTTGATCGATTGCTGACGGAATGACTGACTAGGAGGAGGAGGAGCTGGAGCATCAGATGATGGGAAGGACAGACAGGTTCCTTTGGCTGAGGTGGTGGAGCCTTGACTGCCTGAAATGGGGTGCGCGCCACTGGGTGATGCAGCTGCTGCTGTGGCAGGCTGGACCACCAGACACGGTTATCCCAGTCCACTTTATGGCGACGCTGCATCTGTTGATGCAGGGCCGTGGTGCCAACATTGGCACCCTGGCCACGCTTCACCTTCTGCCCACAGATTCTACAAATAGCTAGGTTCACCTCACCCGCCAGCTTAACGAATAACTTCCACACTGCCGAGTACGTGATTTTACCCCCAACACTCTGCACTGACTGGCTGCTACTGCCGCTGCCTGCGTGAACCCCTGCACCACTACTTTCTGGCCCGGTAGGATCCTGCAAAGCGGGTGGTCTACCCCAGGCACGTTTGGCTCCCGACTTCCCACTGCTGCTACCCTGCTGACTCCCAGCCACGCTAGCGACTTGCTGGATCCGCCGCTGCCTCAATGATGAAGCCCCTAATTCACCCGGCTCCCAAGTGCGGTCCGCTACATCATCATCATCGAGTACTGTCTACATGTCACTAATGTCCTCCTCAATGGTCTCTGGGTCAGTAGCCTGACCGCTCGCAACCCTAGCTCCCACGCCACTCTCCTCATCACTACTTGCCCGCCTAACGGAGGGAGCTATGGATGTCTCCTCCACATCTTGGCTGGCCAGTAGCTGCTGACTGTCCTTTAGTAGCTCATCCTCGCTGTATAGTGGAGCTGAGCACACAGCATACAGTACTTCTCTGGCTGAGGGAACAAAAAAGGACAGAGGCAGATTGAGGACAGGTGAGGGCACAGGGCCTGCTTCCGGGCCATGCCAACTAAGGGTTGTGTCTGTCAAACCCACCAACTCTTTGCTGGGGGTGTCTGATGTAATTTGGGACGAAATCGAAGACCAAGTCAACCATTCAAGAACCGCTGGGTTGCTGGTCAAGACCTGACCGCTAGATGACACCGGGAGCTCAGGCCTCTCAAAGTGACCACTGCTGCCACACCAACTTAATCTGCGGCGACCTGTACCTGCACCAGAAACATTTAGGCCTCTGCCACTCCCATGTGTAGGGCCCGTCACTTCTCTGTCTGACATACTGTTAGATCAAATAAATAAATTAAAACACGCTACAAATTTTGCCACTACACCACACAACGGCATGTTTTTTGCCACCACTAATAAACTACAGAAGGTTTGACAATAAATAACTTCGGCGCAGTATGCCAAATAACATTTTTTTTGCTACTAATACACGCTACTAAAGGGCTGTAATTTTCCCACTTCAGCACACAACGGCTAATACGTTTTTTTTCACCACTAATAAACAACAGAAGGTTTGACAAGATTTACCTTCGGCGATGTGCGCCAAATAAAACTTTTTTTTGCCACTAATACACCCTATAAAGGGCTGTAAGTTTGCCACTCCACCACACAACGGCTAATTTTCCCACTTCAGAACAGAACGACTAATACATTTTTTTGCACCACTATTAAACGACAGAAGGTTTGACAAGATTTAATGTCGGTTCTGTATCCCAAATAAAACTTTTTTTTTTTGCCACTAATACACGCAACAAAGGGCTGTAATTTTCCCACTTCAGCAAAGAATGACTAATACATTTTTTTGCTCCACTAATAAACGACAGGTTTGACAATAAATAACTTCGGCGCTGTACGCCAAATAAAACTTTTTTATGCCACTAATGCACGCTACAAAGGGCTGTAATTAATCCACTTCAGCACAGAACGATTAATACGTTTTTTGCACCAATAATAAATGACAGAAGGTTTGACAATAAATAACTTCGGCGCTGTACGCCAAATAAAACAGTTTTTTGCTACTAATACATGCTACAAAGGGCTGTAATTTTCCCACTTCACCACACAACAGCTAATAGGCCCTTTCTGTTTTCCAACATTAAAACAGAAAAAAGGGCTTTACTAAATGTAACTACAGCGCACAAGGATTAATAACATCCCAATAATCGGAATTACAGAGGTATAATCTTTTGCAAACCTGAAATGAGCAGCTGTATGATGACAATTTTGAACCCCAGTCACTGCACTAAGGTGTAATATGATTTTTCCTATTACCCTGTCTCTAAACACCCCAATTGAACCCTGTTCTGCTTCAATACTTCCCTCCCTATCCTTTCCCTACACTTCTATTGAGCAATATACACGTTTGATGAGGTTTTCTATCACTTTCCCTAGCACCTGCAAACGTTTCTTCCTGCACTAAGTTCACTAGAGAATGGCAGAATCCAAGATGGCTGAGGTTATTTATAGGGCTGTGAAATCACAGAGCTGTCTGGCTGCTGATTGGCTTCATGCATGGCATTATGGGTGATCCCTCTTTCCCACAGTTCCTTGCTCTATGTCCTAACACGTGCAACCGCCATTTCAGGTAAAAAATAGCGATTCGTTATTACGAATTGTCAGGAAATTCGGATCGAATTCCACTTCGTCAGCTTGGATTCGCTCATCTCTAGTTAAGACTGGAAAAAGTACTCATTCAAGTAGAATTCAGTGAACATGAGTGGTGAAAAATCTGTGGCAGACTGTATTGAGTGACCTCACAGCTCATTTTGGGTTAGGGTTAAGTAAAGTATTATTTTGTTAGTGTTAAGTAGTACTAGCTGAGAGAATCAAAAAGCTGGGCCCAGGAAGCCACATATCTTTAACCTTCATGTGATTTCTAGATTGCCATTGTGCCAGTTCTTTTAGTTTGAACAGATCACACACTTTAGCTGCCGCCTGGCTTCTACTTTCCATGACTTTGAAGTCAATCATCCTCATGATGATTGGCAGAGTTCAGGCAAGGGAAATCAAAATGGAATATAGTGCACAAATGCAGGGACTAGCCAAGCCCGCAGAAAATCTTGCCTTAAATATCCTAGGAAGGCTAGCCACAGGCTGTACAGATTTGAATGTGTGCATGCTGGTTTTTTAATAGTCAGAGTCTCAGAGAGACATGTGCACTCTATTAGCAGACTGATGCACTGCAGGTAAGGTAGTAGGAGAATATGGAATAAATGGAGCAGTGCTACTTAGGCTGCTGTGCTTTCCGGGAAGGAACAAGGAGACACTGGAGATAGGGTAACTGTTGGTGCATCTGTGCCTGCAGAAAGTGCATTGACTGCTGGCATCACATTAGCTCCCCTTTCTTTTTTAATTCAAACTATTGGAGAAATCTTGATGTTCTCAACAGGTTCGCAAGAAATCAACAGGGATCTTATGGTTCTGGACGTAACTTTAGGTGGACAATACCAGTCGGAAGAGATGTTGTTCAGGCATCTGTGTATAGGTACTGTCGGGGTTGGGAGATAAATATCCCTGAATTTACCCTACCAGGATAGGATCCCCTGTATTACTCCACCTATCTAACACAGAGCACTGACCCCCCATTTATTCATTTATATATCCCTGTCTCTAACTTTCTCTTTACTAATGAGACATTTATTGTGAAACTAGCCTGTTGGCAGGATTCACATGTCTCTGATGTATATCCCCTGAAGAGTCCTGTGGCAAGGAGTGCACAGAAACGTGCCACGTTGGGAACAATTTTTTTCAGGGACAGGAATAGGGAATTGTCCATACACAGGGACAGGTTCCGGATGGGGTCGCCCTTTTCAGGGAGGGTGCTCTGTGTTAGATAGGTAGGGTAATACAGTGGATCCTATCCTGGCAGGGTAAATTCAGGGATATTTATCTCCCAACCCCGCCAGTATCTATATACAGATGCCTGAACAACATCGCTTCCGAATTGTTCACCTAAAATTACGTCCACAACCGTAAGATCCCTGTTGATTTCCGGATTCGCAAAGAGGTACACTGCAAAATCCAGTAAGACTGTTCGGTTTCATCATATAATCGTACAAGGCAGCTCTAGGTGATCACCAGTGGTGGTCAATATTACCTGTGTGACCTTTGCCTTTTTTAACATACATTATATGGGCACTGTGGTGTATTATTTTTGTTGATTTATTTTATTTATGACCATTAAAAGTTAAGTTTTAATATTACCCTCTACCCCTTGTTATTGGTGGGTAGCAATTGTAATTTATGTCTGGGTAGGAGGTAGAGGCCATGTAATAGTACTGTAGGTCCTGCAATTTTTGACTTGCAGAAAGGGAAAAGCCCAGAAATTTGACACTTCTCAAATGAGCGGTGTTTTACAGAACGAACATGCTTCTGTCAATTAAGGTGAGTAAATAAAAATGTTGTAGAGATCAAACCACCATACAGACATACTGTAGTTTACGGAAGATGTTGAAAAACTCCTGACACACCCGGGGCCATTCTGAGGCATGATGAAGTAAATGTAATGACCATCATGGTTGTTAAAGGCGGTCTTCACCCTCTTCACCCTCACAAATATGAATCAGGTTATAGGCACTCCAGAGATCTAATCCTTTAAAACTGGTCAGAAATCAGTGGCAGGAGGCATTTGTTCTTAATTGTGATCTCGTTCAGACCATAGTCACTTCAGATTTGAAAAGAACCATCCTTCATTTTGACAAATAAGTTGGCTCCAGCCAAGGAGGGGGACTTATTAATAAATTCTTTCTCTTCTCCTTGATGTACTCCAGCATAATTTGTGTCTCCAGAAGTGACAAACGTTCAAGGCAGAAATCATATGCCCGATGAAGTATGCAGAATCTCAGCATGCAGAATCTCCACCTGGAGATCCATAGGCACAGTAATGCAGTGTATAGGATTTGGGAAAGCCACCCAGTTAACTGAGGCCACAGCCAAGGACTTCTTAAGGTGCATGATCACGCTTTACTGGGTCACCAAGATCTGATGCAAGAAATAGCAGAACTAGAGTCCAGAAACGCCTGTTGAACCAGATGTTACCGCAGGACAGAACCACAGGAATAGTTTGTTTTGGAGAGAAGTCATCTTCACCTAGAGTTGTCTCTCATATTGACCCTAGGCACTGGTGTTTCCTGACTTGAATGGGCAACTCCTTGACCTTAGCCTTTGCCGTAAAAGCACAAATTACTGGTGCGTCTATGTAAAAGGTCTTGTTTGGACAGCTTGACGCTATCGATTTGCATAGGCTTCTCTGGAGGGGGCAAAGACGAGGGAAGAAAGAGCTTCTTGAAGGAAGGTACCAATCTTGCTTCAGGCCTTTCCTGAAGCAAAGATCAATGCGGGTTACCACTATGACCAGACCTTTAAGGTAGCTGGTAGATCCTGGTATCCCAGTTTAGATATGAACTACCACATGCTCCCAAAAAGCATCCATTAGAGCATTGTTTTTTTCCAGGACAACTCCCAGAACAGCGTATGGGACTGGAAAAGCATACTGTCTGACCATAAGGTTGCCCTGGCAAAGGCGCAGTTAGGAAGGTGCTGTGGAAGCTGCCCACCAGACTTCTCAATTACCTCATGGAAAGTCAACACTAAATCTCATAGATTTTATGTCAGGGGATGACCCTGCTCCCAGAGGGGTGTATCACAGGTTAAAGCTTCAGCAGAAGAAAGAGACACCAGGAAGGCAATCTTAGCACGGTCAGTGTTCAGTCTATATTTTGGAATGGATATTGAACTGGTTGAGGATTCCACAACAGATTATAGGGCCTGCATCATAGCTTGGGGAAAGCAGTAGATGCAGTGTGAAACTGCCATGGGAAACCACTAGCTCTGGGTGTGATGCAGATGCTGCAACCTGAGTAGGCAGAGCAGGAACAGAAACCGCAAGGAGTCCAGGTGAGCATAAATTGTGTTTAAGTACTGAAGAAGTTGCTCCTGGTGGCTTTGCCGATTGGTCAGCTCTTTGAGCACATTTTGCAATCCCAATTTGGATAGGCCAGCAGGATCCATGACCTAAGAAAACTGTTGTGAAGTTGAAATTAATCCATTGGGTCACTGAACAGATTTAGCTTGGGGTTACATTTAATGGCGTTATCTAAGTGGTCTTCACCTCTTAACCCCTATACAGGGATCAGGAGTTTAATGCAGGAGAATCACCTTGCTACTTCCTCATGAAGTAGTCTGTTCAGTGACAGTTAACCCAAGAGGTCTAAGAGACACTGGGACATAGCAGCGAAGGGAAAGGCAGAATTGTAGTCTGAAGAATGAACCAAGATCATTTGTACAATCTGATTATCTGTCCAAAGGTTAGGGAGGCGGCATGGGGTCAACACGAACTACAAGAAGAGGTCAAGGCAGGCAGCTGAGGGTCAAATCTTGTAAACCAGTTGAAGTCAGAATGGAATGTAGCTCACCTTCGCTCTCATCTCCATTTATTATTCTAAACTACTCAACATTGAAATTTCAACAAGAAGGACAAGGCATAAGGTTATGCAAATCGAGGAAGTAGCCACTAAGATCTTCAGATGATTAAATTTTCAAGTACCTAGTTCCAATCTGTGACATGTGGGATGGGCAAAAAAGTCAGATTGAAAGCAAAGTTTTTTAGCCCCACCTCAAAATGTCAAACCCTTTTTAGTCAAACCTCAAAAATAATTGTGCAGTGCCTTCTGTTCGTCAAAGTACTGGTTATCTCCAAAGTAAGAGAAGCACAATCCCTGAACTGAGAGAGTGGCAGATTGCTACATGCCTAGGTTGTGATGTCAGCACTGTTCAATGCTGCATTTCCCAGTGGTTGGGAGCTATTAACTGCACATCTGTTTAGAAGAGTGGTGCAATTGGACATCACATACCAAGCCTAGGGCAGCAAACAGTGCCTACACAAACCATCAGAAGGTGTTTGCACAACAATGGACTGCGAGCTAAATGTTCAGCTACAAGTGTTCCACTGATCACTGACCATTCCTCCAAAGAGTCCCAGGAGTCATTTTTCAGCAGGAAAATACCAGGCCACATGTTGCTGATGCTACTGTGAGCATTCTGTGTAGCCGAAAGGTTCTACCATGGCCTGCATCATCTCCAGACTTTTACTATTAATAACTTAATTGGTAAAATGCCAAGACATATAAGCACATCTATTTCTCCGCATAGCACCCATACTTGATGCTAAATAAATCAAGATGTTTTGAATATTTTGTCTCTGTTTGTTTGTCTCTGGGATTTGAAATACATGGTTTCTTTCTTCCAAAAACACCACCACCCGTGTCTATAGGTTGTGTGCATCCCGCAACTGCACACACAACCCATGGACAGGGGTGGTGCTGTTTTTGGAAGAAAGCAACCATGTTTCTCTAATCCTGGACAACACCTTTAACATGTCTATTAGTAACATAGTAACATAGTTTATTAGGCCGAAAAAGACATCTGTCCATCCAGTTCGGCCTGTTATCCTACAAGTTGATCCAGAGGAAGGCAAAAAACCCCCGTGAGGTAGAAGCCAATTTTCCCCACTTTAGGGGGAAAAATTTCCTTCCCGACTCCAATCAGGCAATCAGAATAACTCCAAGGATCAATGACCCATCTCTAGTAACTATAACCTGTAATATTGTTACCCTCCAGAAATACATCCAGGCCCCTCTTCAACTCTTTTAGTGAACTTACCATCACCACCTCCTCAGGCAGAGAGTTCCATAGTCTCACTGCTCTTACAGTGAAGAATCCTCTTCTATGTTTGTGTACAACCTTCTTTCCTCTAGACGCAGAGGATGTCCCCTCGTCACAGTCACAGTCCTGGGGATAAATAGATCGTGGAAGAGATCTCTGTACTGACCCTTGATATATTTATACATAGTTATTAAATCTCCCCTCAGTCGTCTTTTTTCTAAAGTAAATAACCCTAATTTTGATAATCTTTCTGGGTACTGTAGTCCATGTATTCCAGGTATTACTTTAGTTGCCTTCCTCTGAACCCTCTCCAGCTCTGCTATGTCTGCCTTGTTCACAGGAGCCCAGAACTGTACACAGTACTCCATGTGTGGTCTGACTAGTGATTTGTGGCAGGACTATGTTCTCATCACGGGCATCTATGCCCCTTTTGATGCAACCCATTATCTTATTGGCCTTGGCAGCAGCTGTCTGACACTGGTTTCTGCAGCTTAGTTTGCTGTTTACTAAAATTCCTAGGTCCTTTTCCATGTCAGTGTTACCCAGTGTTTTACCATTTAGTATGGACTGGTGACTTGCATTATTCCTTCCCATTAGAGATGAGCGAATCATCCAAAATTTGTTTCGGCGAATGTTCGATGAATTTTTGACAAGATTCGTTCTTAATACGAATTTATTCAGTCAAATTTTCATTCAAAAATAATCGTTGTTTTGCGAACATCCCTACACAAATTATGAACATACAGTCAGCATTGTTAAAAGTACGCAATACTTAAGCATTAGCGTACAAAGTGCGTATGAATTCTAAGCGTACTATTGACTCAATTGCGTCATACGCATGAGGCTAGGCCACGGCGTACAGTCTTTAGAGACAGTCCATATGAGCTTGAAAAGTAAGGTGCTAGCTATCTGGCTAATTGCATAATTCACTAAAAAACACTGTACAATAAGTGCATTATTATAGGACACATTGCAGTACCTGAAAAAGAATACGTAGAATGGACTAAAGTGCTTGAACGTTGCTGAACCTGTAAAAACATTATTGCTAAAATACAGCAAAGACAGCATGCAAACATTTTAGTGCCACTTCACATTTGCAAGCATAAAAGGTTCAGAGGGGACATCCTCTGCGTGACGAGGGGACATCCTCTGCATCTAGAGGAAAGAAGGTTTGTATACAAACATAGAAGAGGATTCTTTATGGTAAGAGCAGTGAGACTATGGAACTCTCTGCCTGAGGAGGTGGTGATGGTGAGTTCACTAAAAGAGTTCAAGAGGGGCCTGGATGTATTTCTGGAGTGTAATAATATTACAGGTTATAGTTACTAGAGATGGGTCGTTGATCCAGTGAGTAATTCTGATTGCCTGATTGGAGTCGGGAAGGAATTTTTTTCCCTAAAGTGGGGAAAATTAGCTTCTAACTCACAGGTTTTTTTTGCCTTCCTCTGGATCAACTTGTAGGAAAACAGGCCGAACTGGATGAACAGATGTCTTTTTTCGGCCTTATAAACTATGTTACTATGTTACTATATACGTTTGAGTCTCTCCTTATGGCTGCTTGATAATAAAACACAGTCCAAAATGCAACTGTAATCCACGTGAGGTAATTTTGTAATCCAAACAGGTAACGTGTAATCCACATGGATGATATAAAATAGCAGCAAATAGAGAACCCTTTTTGCAAAGCGGGCTCCCAAATAACCTGAGAAGGGGGGAAAAGGAAAATAGGCGCGTTTAGTCGCACATGGGAATTTTCTGCAGAATGGGGGGGCGTCCTGACAAGCCATGCCCATCTGGGTGAGATTCAAACAAGGGGCAATACAAACTAAACAAACAAAAAAAGTGCCAACTAGCTCTCACCCGTCAGGTGCAGTCTATGGTGTGGCTCCCATAGGTCCTCTTAAAGTGTCCTTTAAATCAGACAGCCAGTAGTTGGGTTCCTCAGATGAGGGACCTGAAGTCCTCCTCGCTTGAGCTGCTATTGAACGACATCAAAGGAATCTCCTGCCTCCTGTAGGCCAAGCTCGCTGCCGTGGTGGAACTCCACTGCCCACTTTTCCGGAAGTCGGACTTGTGCTTTTCCGGATCCTCCTGCCGGGACAGCAGGGGTAAGGACTTCTGGCTGCAGCGGTTCCGGTAAGGTTGCACCCAGGGAAGAAGCCCCAGCTCCCCTGGCTGCTGCTGGCTTCATCTTCCACGGTAGTTGGCATTGGTGGATCACCGTGGATTGGAATGTTGATGATGTTTTCGGCTGACCCAGCTGAAAGGACTGTGATGGTGGTGATAGTGGCAGTCCAGGTAACAGAGGCTCTGGCTTATCCCTGAAGCGGAGGGTGCCATCTGGTGACTCCTGAAGGCAGCGCACTGGTACTTCACCTGGTGGTTCCTCCGTCCAAACTTCAGGTGGTGATGTTGGGACCAGGGGCTTAGATAGTAGGGTAACCCCGGTAGAGAAGGAGCCTTTCAGGGATGCCATGGGAGTGTACTCCACCAGATCCCCCACGTACAGGCTGTGACGGAGTTGGGGCAGGTACGGCCGTTTAACTGACCTGCAGCCCACAAAGTACTCCTTGCCATCCTCGTCGTTCGCCAGGAAGCCAGAGTCTCGCTCCACCGAAAACCACAGGACAGTTTCCTTTCGGTGCTCCAATGTAGGATCTCTCAGCCTAGGATGGTCCAGTACCTGGATGACCCAGTCCTCCACCGCATTCTTGTAATCCCAGAGGGTCTGCGTGTGGGCCGTCACCGATGCTGGCACAATCGGGTTCTGCCGTATGGAAGGTGTTGTTGATCTCCTCCTAGGCGGTGAAGTGGATGCTCCAGCCGCCTCCACCGCACCAGCTGCACCAGCCACTTCACCAGCCGGCAAAGAGAATATGGACACTGAAGCCGGTGAGTCTCTCTTGCACAATTGTGACACCCTGATGTCTGGAGCGGGCGGTGGTCCGGGAAATTCGTCCCCAAAGACCATTTCACTCCACTTCAGACGCAGTTCTTTAGCCATGCTTGTTGTACTGTTCAGTGTTCAGCGCTGGTCTAAACTGGTTCAGAGGAGGGAGGAGTAATGAGGGAGGAGTCTTCACTCCATATACGTGCGAATAGTTAGTTCCCAGTGGGCCGGGCTGGTTTTTCCCGCTTCTGAGGGGGGCGTATCTTTACTTTCCCGCTCTTGAGGAGGAGTATCGGTTTTTACCCGCTTCACGAAGAATGCGTACATTACGTACGTAGCGTATGTATCGTACGTAGCGTTAGCATTCAAAATTTTATGAAAATTTATGAATAATATGAAGCGAATCTGAAAAAATCTGGATTCGCTTCAGAGTAGAAAATTTGTAAGATTCAATATGAATCTACGAAGCGACAAATTCGCTCATCTCTACTTCCCATGTGCATAACCTTACATTTGTCAGTGTTAAACCTCATCTGCCACTTCTCTGCCCAAACCTCCATGATCCTGTGATTTCCATAACTCCCTGACTTTTCCTTCTTGGTGCATTTTAAATGTCCAGGAGTGAATACACCCCTGGTCAGCCCAGAATGCTATAATATGACAGGACCCTCGTTTAATGGATTTTAAATTGACAATAATTCAGGGTCAGAAAACTGATAAAACATTGGTTAAATATGAAATACAAAAGTTGTGTCACAATAAATATAGAGATGCTTTTTCACTTACATGTAAGCTATAAGTTTAATTTCTACTGATATTTCACCTAATTCTTCTGTTATCTCTCTTGCTTAGAAAAGTAAAATGCCTCCATCAGTAGAATTCCTCTTCCTTAATAATGCATAATTTAGTCATTGAGTACATTGTAGCCAACTAAGGGAAAATGTTGGACAACATAAATTTATTGCTACATCTGACATGGCAAATGAAGTTCAATGCAGTAAATCTCCTGCTTGTAAATTATGGTTTAATATATTACTCTCTCTGAAGTGATTGGGTCAATTTTTATTTGTAATCTATATGCAGAAGTACATGCGCCTTTAATGGTATGTTAATCACATCTCATTACATCTCAGTTAATCTTCGCAATCAATATTTGGCTTCACAAGTTTTTAAGCAATATAAGCTATTTGTATCTATATCTACTTTTTATCCTGATACCAAGGAAATAATGTTATAGGCCTTGGAATTGAATCATTTATTTACTTGTAAAGACATGTTAATTATGACATTTTGGATTTTTGTAAATTACTAATACAGTATCCTGGAAATATTTGCTAATCAGGTACCATGATGCCTTGATATTTTTGAAAATAATTTTGAGGTACCATTTTTCTTGTAGAGTTTGTGCAATGACATTACATTATGACTCCCAATATTTACCTGTGTTATAAGATGATCGTTAAAAGAAGCACTCCCACAAAAAATGTTATTCTCTGGACCTGTTAGAAAGGTACATGATGTAATCTGTAGTGAAGGTAATCTTCTTACCGGTGACTACATTTGTGAGTTATAACCTCTCTTCTGCTTCTCAGCTCTGTCATGTGACCAAAACTCTGATCTTCAGCTGACAGGACAGGAAGTCAATGGCTTATCTATTCATTCCTGTGAGACTGACATTGAGACCCCAATAGGAATACATAGAGAAAGTGGCTTCCTTTACACGCATAAGATGTTGTGTTATTTGGAGAGTCATATGACACATGAGTGCTGGTCACATGACACAGCTGAGGATCAGAAGGAAGGGCATAACTCACAGATACAGTCACTGGTAAGAAGATTATCTTCACTACAGTTTACATTACTTGTCTCTCTAAGAGGCCAGAGAATACAAATGTTTTTGTGGGAGGGCTTCTTTAATTCATTCTTGTTTTCAATGGCTGTGGGCTAAAGTCAATTTTACAATTTTTCAGTTGACTCCCATCATCATCAATCACATCAAACCTTTCATATAGAGTAAGAAAAAAAAATAACATTTACTAAGAGAGTAGATTAAATTCATATAGATAAATGGCCCACCTTTAAGTCACAGCATGGCTGGATACTGTGCACATCATGTCAACCGTGTGATACCTTGATACATACTGCCAATCCAGATCTTCCTACTGTCTGGCTTCCACTTTGGGCATAATATGCATATTTATTTCCATTGTTTCATGGCAGTCCTCTGTTTAAAGGAATTGTCTAAACAAAAATAAAAATAAAATGATAGGGGAAGCCAAGAAATGGGCCTCACTGGTCACATGTGAAGAAAAAAAAAAGATTAAATATGCTTGATACATGTATTATAGAAATCTGATTAACAGTATTAATCTGGTAGTACACATAGTATGCCCATCCCTGCCCTTTATGTAGATGTTATGTAAAAAAGAGGGCTGTGTTGTTCAACCTGCTTGTACATTAATTCTGAGTCTAATTTTCATGTACCTTGTAGCATGTCTGCTGGTATTTGGCCTCTAAAATTAACTTATATTTGCTTCTTTTTTTGGGTTAAGCTATGATTTTTTTTCTTTTCTGTTCTTTGTCCAAACCATAACTTCTGTATATAGCAGTGACAATGGAGTTCCAATAAACTTTGCTCTAATTTGCATTATCCAGTGTGATGTCCTTTGATTCTATATGTTTCACCAGTCCCTAGTGTTTTTATAGATAAAATACATGTTCACTATTTCCCTCCAGTGAAAGAGAGTCTTCTATGTCTTGGTTATTGATGAGAGTGATGAAGAGAATTCTCTTATAAACCTAGTTTTTATATCTATTCTTAATTTTTTTTTTAATGTGTTTACATAAAGCCATTTTAAATCTCTTCATTAGATTAAATGAATTAAATATTAGATGATATTGGAGATAATAGCTTTTTCCCAAGACCACAAATACATGTCCTGAAAATGCTTCTTTATGATTGTCTATACAACCTGTTTCTACAATTTACCACTAGGTGGCAGAAAAACACAATTTTCTAGCCTCCTTTTCCATAAGATCAGCTGCATTTAGTTTCTTCAAGGTGTGATACAAAATTGATTTGATTTAATTTCTATAATAAAATTATAAGGTTAGTTTAATTTTAAATTTCTTATATAATGGAGTGGTTACTCCACTTACAATGGCCTTAGGTTACAAAAAGTCTCAACACACTATGCTCTTTTCAAACTTACTGTAAAGTGAAACCGCATTCAATATGTCAAATATGCCAAATATACTGCCAATCTGCTGCATGTGTGTTTGCCTGAAAGATCCAGCCAAGACTCCAGAACATTTCACTGGTAAAACAACTGTATTTCTTAACAGCAGGCACTGCTCTGTACTGCCCTCTACTTGTGCCTGGATGAGCTGCTTCTTTGAAATCAAGGTGAGGGGGCTCCATGTTATTTTACTGATATACTACATGTATTGTTCAAGATCCTATTGATGTGCTCTACAGCAGCTATTTCTGAGCTATTTCTGACTTTTATATGTAAGAACCTTATCTTTATTAGTTATCTGCATTTTCTTTAAATATGTGTTTCTATTTACTTAGGCTCGATGCCATAATATTGCCCATATAGACGTGCATTTTGTCATCAATTAATGTATGAATCTGGCAGAAAAACATCATGTTCCATCAGATTTTATATTACATAAATCAGCTATTTAATAAGTGGCACAGAAAGGAAGAGATTTATGAAACTGTCTATCATGGTAGGGTGCAGTGAGCACTAGAAGCCTCTTGCACCACTGTCCTTACCTACTTGCCTGACCAGCCTGAATGGTGGACCACAACTGGATGGAAGTCCCTGCTGAAAAAGCAGAGCAGAAAACAACAAATGTAGTAACATGCAGGCACACGGTTACAACAAAGAGATAATAAACCAGAATACATGAAGTCAGATGGACCGGGTCAAAAACCAGGAGAGTACAATCAGAGCAAAACAAGAAGACAAAGAGTAGTACAATACCAAGCTGAAGTCAAACATGAGTGGTCAAGTCAGGGTCCAAACATGTAAGGCAAAGGCAGATCCAAATCCAATCCAGAGAATGCATTCCAATATGTTGGCTAGCAACGTACTTATTCCCAGAATACATGAAGTCGGATGGACCGGGTCAAAAACCTGGAGAGTACAATCAAAGCAAAACCAGAAGACAAAGAGTAGTACAATACAAAGCTGAAGTCAAACATGAGTGGTCAAGTCAGGGTCCAAACATGTCAGACAAAGGTAGATCCAAATCCAGAGAATGCATTCCAATATGTTGGCTAGCAAGGTACTTATTCCCAGACACCTGTGGCCAGCAGTTACCTGTCCAAATAGGCTGCACTTGCAGGTCACATGGGATGTCCTCGATCATGCGACCAGCGTGATGTCAGACACCACATGTGCTGACATCACCCTTGTGACTTGTCACCCCGGCGCAACTTAGGTTCCAGACATACTCGAAAATGGTACAGAGCTTAACATCAAGGTCAGAGCTGCACGAAAAGAGGGGGCATGACCCAACATGCAACGTTTTATGACAAAAATGCGCCAAAATTCTGTCGTGATCTGGTACAGGTCAAGACAGCCTGTCTAAGTTTACACCATCTATAGGATTAGTAAATCTGGGCCATTGTGTGCTTCCATACAACTGTTGTACATTTGCTCCAAGAATTCAATATTGGTTGCAAATCTTGGAGCTGAACAGCACAGCTCAGAACACTGTGTAGTGGCCTCGCTTGGCAGCTACAGCTACATAGTAACATAGTTTATAAGGCCGAAAAAAGACATCTGTCCATCCAGTTCGGCCTGCTCTTCTTCCGTTCATTGCTCCTGTATACACTTAGTAAATATATATATATTTATTCATCATAATTTAGATGAATCCTCTGGCAGCGCAGGTGGGAAGCAAAGACCAGCAGAAAAAAGACGGTCTTTGTAAATGACCCCCAATAAGACCAACTCATGAAAAATCTAATTGTGGTTCCCCACTGCAAAACATCATTGTCCTAAACTGAAAGTGAAAAACACATTGACATTTCTCTAAAGGTGTCTTTAGACTGCCTGTCTAAGAGGGTAATGTACAGCTTTGCGCCAGTAAAGTGGAGTATCTTTGGCTGTTTTGTTAGTGGATTACCTTTTGTGAAAAACTTATGAAGTGTTTGTGACATTTTTTAAGTGGTTTGCTCCATGGCCGGTATTTTATTATTTACACAGGGGTGTCCAGATTTTTGTGTGGGCAGAGTTACATTTCAGCTAGATTTAATAAATGTGACTATTTTTAAATTTAAAAGTTATATATTAAATCAAATTTTAAAACATTGCAAGTCTGGCTAATAATGTAACTCTACCCTTAAAACATCTTTCTCCTCCTTAGCAAATACAAAATGCCAGACATACTACGTAACAACGGAGTATGTTACAAAGCATACTCCACTGACAGAACAGCCAAAAAACACTCCACTTGTCAGAGGAAGCTAATTAAGTTAGTTTGGCATTGACGTGTTAGGGTATGTTTAGACAGTGGATTTTGACTGTCAAAATCTATCACGTAGTTTGCAACTGAAGCAGTTGCAGTTTTTTTTCCACTTTGAATGCTGTGGACCAGCTCACAGTTTGGCTCAGCTGAATGGAGTGGACCTCTGTCGTAGCTTCCAGCGACCATCTTCCAGACACCACTCTAAGAACGGAAATGTTGCAGCATTAAACTGCTGGCTCCATGAATGGCAACTCTTCCTCCATTGCAAACAATCCACTCCAAAATTCTGACGAATAGGGTATGCTTCATGGTGGATTTTAATGCTGTCTAAATCCATCACATTTTCCGTGGCAGAAGCCACCACGATCTCTACCTTGGTTCCTCACTGAATACCGAAGACCATCTCGTGTTTTAGCCTCACTGAATGGAGCTAAACTGTGAGTGGACACCATGCCTAGCTTACAGTAGACTCATCCCAGACACTGTGCCAAAAGGGGACATGTCCCTTCTTGACACAGTTGCAGTTTTAAACCACTGGCCACACAAATGCCAGCACTGTCTCTCATTGCGAACAATGGGGGGCAGTCACTGTTCTATCACTGGTGAATTTTTAGCGTGGAATCCATGCCAAAATTGTGATGGCAAATTCCGCTGTGTGAAAGGATCTTAAGAGCACCGTACCTGCACATGATGTAGAATACATATGGTTTTTCCATGCAGATTCTTGTGCAGAAAAAACACAGGGTAGTACATCTCACGTACATTTTTCAGATGTTTTGTAGTTTTACATATCTTCAAATCTTCAGAATATCAAATATATTTGTGGTTTTAGCTACTTTAATGAAGATCTGCGGCAAAACATCATCAAATACACCCAAAACAAAGTTAATTGCATTTTTAGGTGCAGTTTGGGTGCAGAAACATGCAGCAGATTTTGTTGCAGAAAATTTTTCCGACTGCAAATGGTCAAGCACATGGATTTCTGCAACCCCCATTCAGGTGAATGGAACTGATCTTCACAAAATACTGTATGTCATGTGTGAAGGCACCTTTACAAGGAATTATCACTGGAGTAATTGATTAATTCTGGGTATACTTGAAAAACTTATCACTGAAACCTTTACAAGGAACTTTTGAAATCACAGGGAGACTGGTCAAACTCAACCATCATAGGTTGGATTCAGAGTCAGACCCAAATGTCCAGTGGTGTAAGGGCACATTGCTAACTACTGAGCCACCGTGATGCTGTGATACAGAATCATAGCACATAGCTAAATTTTAGCCATTCAACTGTCTCATGGACAAATACAACAAGCAGGATTACAGGCAATACTTTACTTTTCATCATTACAAAACTAATAACATAATGCACGTTGAGCCAGGTTTTCAGCCTGCCATACGCATTGCTCTTCTTCTGCAGCTGGGAATGGGCAGCAATGATGATGCTAATGATGAGAAGCAAATGATACATCATGAGATATTGCCCACATACCTCAACAATACAACACATATGTTCATTGACTTCCTAACACAAATGCAGACGCTCGTAAACAAGCATATGCTACTCTAATTATTGCACCCACTTGCGCTTTAAAACATGTGGAATATTACCCAGGTGTATTATTAATGTAAGTCACACCTGTTGATGAGCTAAACAGATGACTCCAACACAATGAAGTGGATGCAATAGACAGTCTGTTTAGTGACCTCAAATGGCTCTCGTGGCAAGAGATCATTCCGGTGCTTCAACTGATTACTCTGTTTTCATTTTCTAATAGCGAAAAGGAAAAATGAGGAAAACTTGGATAACAGCTCAACTCCCCGTTCCTCTGAGCCATGTTTATATATGTAATGCATATTACAGGAAATATAGAGAAACATGTATTATCAGACAATGGTTCTATATAGGGATGAGCGAACCGAACCGTAACGAACCAGATTCGTTACGAACTTTCCCAAAAGTTCGGTTTGTCACCGAACCGAATTTTGAGAAAGTTCGTAACGAATCTGGTTAAAATAACGGCGACGCAAAATATACGCATATTTATTGAGAATGTACGATAATGCGTACGCTAATGCGTATGAATTCATAAAATGCGTACACATTAGCGAACATTCTCAACTATGCGTATATTTAGGGTATGGAATATGCCATATTCCATACCCTAAATATACGCATATTTGAGAATGTTCACTAATGTGTACACGCATTAGCGTACGCATTAGTGTACATTCTCAAATATGCGTATATTTTGCGTCGCCGTTATTTTGAGCGAACCGAACCGTAACGAACCCGATTCATAACGAATCTGGTAAAAAAAAAAACGGCGACGCAAAACTGTACTTTTTTCACAGACTAGACCAGGATACAAGGGATTATTACTCCTATAATCCCTTGTATCCTGGTTTTCTGTGAAAAACAAGATGTGTGACGTCACCCCCACAGCCCCGGAAGTGCCTGAGCGCGCCGACATTTTGTCAGTGCGTCTTCAGACATCCGAGAGAAAGGAGCTCCATAGATAGAGAGGGAAAAGAGATAGATAGATAGATAGATAGATAGATAGATAGATAGATAGATAGATAGATAGATAGTCAAACAAGTAGATAGATACAGGGAGAGATAGAGAAGAAATAGAAAGGGTTAGTGAGAGAAGCAGGAGAGAGGAAGAGAAAGCTAGATATAGAAGTTAAGGTGATAGATAGGGAAAGAGGCTGAGAAAGCAAGAGATAGGTAGAGATAGGGAGAGGAAGTCATATAAATAAAAAAAATTGTGACATCTAGGGAGAGATAGGGTGAGAAAAAAAAATAGTGAGAGAAAAGAGTCAGGACAGGTAGCATTCCTGTTCCGTGACCGTACACGCTACACGTTGCTGCTCAGCTGGGTGCCGTCAACCCCGTTTAGCCGCAACAAAAAAAGGTTAAAAAAAACTCCTAAAAAAAGTTATAAACAAAGTTTAAAAAAAAAAAGTTTAAAAAAGTTAAAAAATTTAAAAAAAGGTAAAAAAAGTTATAAAAAAAATAAAGTTTAAAAAAGTATAAAAAAAACATAATTTAATTTCCCCCACACAATAAAAATATGTCCAAGCGTCCTACTTCCAGCACTTCCCAGGCAAGGAGTGCAACACCAGGCGGTGAGGGTAGGAGAAGTGGCAGCACCAGGCCCGGTGGCAGCCGGGGTAACAGGCGTGGCAGCAGGGTGCAGCTACCCCTGACGGCCACTGGTCAAGTAAGAACCACACAGCTAGCGGTTATAGATTGGCTTACCCAATCCTCCAGTTCCACCGCCCAAAGCTCCCAAACGAGGAGTCAAGCATCGGCTGGATCATCCGACACCACCCTTACATGGGACGGTCAGCGAGAGTCCTCTGCCCCGTCCCCTGTTATTAGAATGCCACTCTCCTTTGGGGCACCTTCTGCCAGGGAACTCTTTGCAAACCTTGATCTGCCCTTGGAGTCTCTACCACTTTTTAGTGATGAGGAGGAGGAGGAGGAAGTCCACCAAAGTCAGCGGGTGGAACGTACTGAGACTCCAGAGGAGGTGTTGGCTGTAAGCAGTCAACAGAGCCAGGGAGGGGCATCCAGTGCCACACCTGATATCCTGTCCCAGCCACCGGAGGAAAGTAGCAGTGGTCCTGACTTTGATGATGATGTCGCTGATCGGACGTGGCGCCCTCAAGCAGCATTATCCTCAGCATCATCGGTGGAGGAAATAGAGGTGCCACCGACGCAGCAACATCCCACTGTTGCAAGCAACCGAGGCACAAGAGGGAGGGGTAGAAGAGAAGCTACCAGGCAGAGATCACCCTCTCAAAGCCTTGGTCCTGAGAGGGCACCCTCAGGCAGCAGTGGCAGTCAACAGCCAGCAAGACCCCCCGTGGCTGTCAGCAAACCACGGTCCTCAGTCGTCTGGCAGTTCTTCCGCCTGGGGACAGATAAGCATATCGCTTTGTGCCTGCTGTGCAATGAGAGGGTCAGTCGTGGTAGGGGTGATAATCTCGGGACAACATCCATGCGAAAGCATATGGAAAGGCAACACCAACAGGCCTGGAAGAACCGTGACCCCAATACCACCTCCTGTCAGGATGCACCATACACTGCAGATCCCATCATGCAGCATCCTCTCACTGGAACTCAGGGCTCGTCAGCCTCAGTTGCCAGCAGCAGCACAGTGTCACTGCCATGTACACCGCTAATGAGGCAGCAATCCCTGACTGAGTCCATGGGCAGACGTCAGGTGTATTCCAGCAGCCATCCCATGGCCCAGAAACTGACCGGACACCTGGTTAAGCTGCTGGTGCTTCAGTCCCTGCCCTTCAACCTCGTGGACTCCCAGCCTTTCAGGGATTTCATGGCGTGTGCGCACCCCAGATGGCGAGTCCCCAGCCGCCACTACATCTCTGGAAAAGCTGTCCCATCACTGCACAGTTATGTGCAGAAAAAGGTGGGCGACTCATTGGGACTCTCGGTGTCCAAGAGTGTGCACCTGAGTGCTGATGTCTGGTCCTCAAATTATGGGCAAGGGCAGTACATGTCTGTTACTGCCCATTGGGTCAACATCCTCCCAGAAGACCATCAGGAAGTTGGCCCATTCTTGCCACTGTCACCTCCACGGTGCTTTAGGGGGCCAGCATCGGGAAGCAGAAGTTCTGCCTCCACCACCTTGCAAACATCCGCCGCTTCTACTGCAGTCCAACCTGCCCCGGTGTCTTACCACCGATGTCAGGCCCGGCGCTCTCAGGCTGTCCTCCATTTGGTGAGCCTGGGTGAAAGGAGACACAGTGGGCAGGAGCTCCTCCGGACCATCAGGGAGGAGGTAGATCAATGGCTGACCCCACGTCAACTAACGGTGGGAAGTGTGGTAGCAGACAATGGGAGGAACATTGTCTCTGCAGTGCAGCAGGGAGGGCTGAGTCATACACCTTGTATGGCACATGTGATAAACCTCATAGTGCACAGGTTTCTTAGATCATTTCCTGCACTACAAGACCTTATGAGGATGTCACGCAGAGTGTGCAAACACTTCAGCCACTCCTACACTGCAAGGAACACCCTGCTCAGGATCCAGAGACAGCGCAGTCTGCCCCAACATCGGCTAATCTGCGACGTGCCAACACGCTGGAATTCTGCCCTCCATATGCTGGACCGCCTGTACGAGCAAAGGTCAGCCGTTACAGACTACCTCATGGGGCAATCAGGCAGCTTCACGCCACACTGCGACTTCCAAGTCACACACTGGCAGATGATGCGTGAAGTCTGCCAATTGTTGATCCCTTTTGAGGACGCGACTTTGTTTGTGAGCAGGAATGACTATGGGATCAACGACATCATCCCACTCGTCCATGTTCTGGAAAGTGCGCTGAAAACCATCATCAGCGAGGATTCCCAGGCCACCACTCCAAGGCTGAACATCGCCTTGAGCCCAGAGATGGATGAAGTGCAGATGGAGGGTGAGGAGGAGGAAGATGTCCATGCCCAGCCATTCCACACACCGCCACCTGGCTTCTCTGCCTCTCAATCACAGGAGGAGATGGAGGATGAGGTGGTAGAGGAAGCGGAGGAAGACCCCAGCAGACCCTGGAACTATACCGAGGACAGTGTAGAGGAGAGGCGCTCATTGTCCTTGGTGCAGATGGGAAGGTGCCTGCGGGAGTGTCTGAGGAGTGACAGCCGGATTGTGGACATCCGACAGAGGGACCAATACTGGCTGGCCACCCTGGTGGACCCTCGCTTCCGCCGCAAAATGGCTGAATTTTTTCCGCCATCAGAGAGGGAGGCAAAACTGGGGTACTACCGGGACCTACTCACCAGACAGCTGGTCTCTACTTACCATCGAGACCAGCCAGGTTCCCAGACAACATCCGCTCGGGGGGAACCAGCGCGCTCCACTACCACCACCACTAGTGGAGGTGTGAGAAGTCGCTACAGCCTCCAATCGCTGATGAGCGATTTCATGCAGCCAGCTGCTGAAGAGGGGACACAACACCGGACTCATGGCGTGGACCAGCATGAGCTCACCCACCAGGTCACTGCCTACCTGGATTGTACCCTGCCCCAAAGTGTCACCGACCCCGTGCAGTACTGGGCAGAGAAACTGGACATTTGGCCTCAACTGGCAGAGTTTTCTTTGGCTCTGCTGTCCTGCCCAGCCAGTAGTGTCGCGTCAGAGAGGGTGTTCAGTGTGGCGGGTAACATCGTAACACCGCAAAGAACGAGGCTCTCTTGCCACAGTGTTGAGATGCTGACTTTTATAAAGATGAATCGTGCCTGGATTACATCGGATTATACCACCCCCCTGCCTGATGTGAATGACTAAGTCATCAGTCACCCGTCTTGCATGGCAATCCGTGTGTCCAAGAAAATGACCTTAAGATTCCAAATATGTGCCCAACGTAAAAATCCGTAATTTAACTTATTAAGTAATGTTCACCCCTTAGACCCCAAATTAAAAAAAAATCACCTTAAAAATTCCCTACTTCATTCTGATACATTTAAATAAACAGAACCCCATCTCCAAATTTAATGCCCATGGTGTGTTGGCCATTTAACATCTCCACACCAGCTTAATGCCTCACACCGGTGCACCGTCCAACCCATACCCCAAGAACAGTACCATCCCTAAAATAATCCCCACGACTATGCTTCACAAAGTGGGGATTTCACCTTTTGTGAACTATAGCCGTGGGGTTCTATCCCTGGCACCCGTGCCAAGGAACACTACTCACCGTTTTGTGAGCGGGTACTAACTGTTCTTGAGGTATTTTGTTGATATCATGAGAGTAGTAAAATCTCGCACCGCAAATCCCGATGGGGTTCTTCTCTGTGCGAATGATTTCACGCCTCTCATGCAGTCACGCGTGGAATAAGGCTGTCTATGGGGTATATATCACGGAGGCTGCTGTCCTTCAGCTGTGATATAAAACACCTCCACAGTTAGTTACAGCAACAAACAGTTGCTGAAAGGCAGGTTAACTTGCCTTATTTACGGGTGCCTTTACAATGGGATGCTTTTTTGGGGTTCTCTGCTGCCTAAAATCCACAGCGCATCGTTGGCTGATTTTATGCCACCTTCAGTACTATGGGGCTGGACGCAAATACCCAGTTCAGCGCAGAACTGCGTATGTCCGGACGGCACCATAGTACTTAACGCCGTTTGGTGAACGGTATAAAAATGCCCTGTGGATTTTACATAGCAGACCCGCAGCCACATGTGAAGGTACCCATAGGGTGAGGTTTTTTGGGAGTGACCAAAGAGAGGGCGGGAAGGTCACTCCCATACCCCATCAGGGGTTTTTCCCCTACCCACTTTAAAAGATAAGTCCAGGCAATTAATTACTTTCTGTGCCCTTACTTGACCCAGAAACTTAGGCCCCATTCACACGACCGTAAGTGAATGGGGCCGTATCTATCCGCAAAATTGCGGATAGATACAGCCCCATTCACTTCTATGGGGCCGGGAGCGGCGGCAGGGAGCTAGCTCCATGCCGCGGCTCCTATTAAGAAAGTGCTATAGTTGTCTGTGCGCATGGACAACTATAGGCATTTTCAATGGGGCCGCCCGGAACACACGCCGGGCGGCCCCATTAAAAATGCCTATAGTTGTCCATGCGCACGGACAACTATAGCACTTTCTTCATAGGAGCCGCGGCATGGAGCTAGCTCCCTGCCGCCGCTCCCGGCCCCATAGAAGTGAATGGGGCTGTATCTATCCTCAATTTTGCGGATAGATACGGCCCCATTCACTTACGGTCGTGTGAATGGGGCCTTATAAATTGCCCGGACTTATCCTTTAAGCCAGCTGGTGACAGCACTTAAAAAAAACAAAAGCATACATCCATTGGGTTGGGCGCTGCACTCGGTTAGGACATCAAACTGGTGTATCAAAGATATATATATATGTCTTGACAACAGCCATAGGCCCAGATTCAACAGGTTTTACACCAGAGTAGTTGCGTCAATTTGTAAAGCGAGTGCCAGTGAGGTGTCCATTTCATGAAAATTGGACACGTATTTTTGGATAATGGAACTGGCATAAAGCCTTCTTGAATCTGTGCCTTTTTAAATGTCCTTTCTTCACCTCATGGATTCTGTGGGTGAGGTTGTCTGTCTATTTCACCGTATCCGTATCCTACTAGACTAGCTGTAATGTTAGAGGGTTTTTTTTAACGTTGACTGTCCTGTGCTGAGCTACAAAAGATAAAGCATAAATTTAGATTCTATTTTGAAGACAGAAGTTCCACCAATTACACTTTTGAATTTAGCGGACGCCGAGGTGCCTAAGTGAAGGCGTCTATGACTGACGAGCGGTGGTGCATTAAAGGGTTAATAAACTCAGCCTGCAGCAAGGGGAAAAAATGGTTCTGCCCGCGGGGGTGTTTCTCTTGTGGACACTGTTTCTAATTACCAGCGAGAGGGTGTTTCTTTTAACCAACACCCCTGCGTCCTGGTTGGCTGAGGTGGTGGTAGCGGCTAAGGGGTTAAAAGGATGGCCCTGATAGGGGGACGGCCTCTTTCTCCAGCATCTTCACTGAAAGCTTCCCACCCTCCCTTCCCCATTATTTCATCGTTTTCTTTACTTTTTCTGATTCATTTCTGGTTTGTTTCAGTGTTTTACATTACAAGTCACATCAGAGGTCGGTTGACGATTTCAGACGGAGAAGAAGGCAGACTTGCCCACAGAACGCTGTGGGGCATAGCGCTTCAATACTCCGGGTTATGGTGTTTATGGTCAACAAGTTGAAGTTTTGGAATAAGATAAGAAAATAAAGCTGTGACCGACCCTTACCCAACTTAAGGTGTTGTGTGTTTTATTGGCCGGCTGCGAGGGTGGTTTGGTGGGGGGTTTATAGAGTTCAGTCTCGGCAGTTGCAGTGCCCGGGGTGCCGTGGTTGCTACGGGGGCGACCCTTTCCCCCTCCAGGGCCCTCTAAGGTGATTTTCCTTTATGTCCCAGGGGTAGGAGTACCAAGGGGTATTCAGGCCACTTAAGTCTTTG
Organism: Rhinella marina; assembly: GCA_900303285.1. NCBI lineage: Eukaryota > Metazoa > Chordata > Amphibia > Anura > Bufonidae > Rhinella > Rhinella marina. Next base: position 32,334 of record ONZH01026502.1, on the reverse strand, counting down.
GTGGGATTGTCACGGTCGTCAGATGGGAATGATGCGCAGACTTTTGGGAATGGTCCAACGTAGTTTTATTGACTTAACTTTGAATGCAAATAACTCAGTTCATCCTTCAGCTTGGTGTCCAGCAAGTGCAGCTTATTGCTTATACTTGGCAGATGCTTGGAAATTCAAGTTTCAGGCTTCCTGTTCTAAGCTGAGGTTACCTCTTAAGTCTGGCTTCCCTTGAGAGTATTGGTGTGCCTTATTGCTGACTATATTACTCTGTCTTTAGGGTACAGCAGAGCTGAAGGTGCTCTGCTGTCCTGCACATGTCCTCCCCAATCAGGGTACAGGGGACAACTCCCTGACTAAACTGTCATTTCCTCCTCACTGCAGGAAGTTGGAAGAACTTAACTTCTCTCCAGCAGAGGGGGTCAGAATGGACTAAGGACCGTACCATTCTGGTAAAACTACATCTGAATCTGCCATAGTATTTACTGACACCTGCTGGTCCACCAGATACATATAAATGACATTACATACACATATAGACTATTGCGCTACTATGCTGGTACGTTCCTGCCTTGTGAGTAGGGTGTCCGATCTCTGTTATCCCCTCTCAGCAGACGAACAACCTATGTAAACTGCACTAAGCAACCATTTCTGACTGACTCTGAATATTCTGGCCACGAATACCAAAGAAAGCATGGGGGTGTCTTCACTCTGTAATCCCACCATTGTGAAATGATAAGCCCGCAAACGGAAGGGTGGCTTCATTCTGTAATCCCTTCCAAGCACCAAAGCCTGATAATGCTTTACGCTTTGTCACCTTGATGTCTATCAGTAGCTGCAAGTTATTTTTTTCCTGGAGGCGGTGCTCAAGGCCTCAGGACATAGTGAACTAGGAGGAGGAATCTACCTGTCCTGCCAGAGTTCCAGTGAGAGACTATTCTCTCCTGACACATATAAGACACATCTATAGCAGCGAGGATAACCCTGAAGGAATAAGAGAAAACTGCTTGTGGCTCTGACACCTGGCTACCATGAACCGTTAGTGTGAAACGCCCTCAGAGGCAGCATATATATCTGAGGTAGAGACAAGTAAGGTGCTAACTATCTGGCTAAGTGCATGACCATACATTAAAGTGCATTGGAGGACACATTGTGGCACCTGCAAAGAAACACACACAATGGGCAATATTCTTGATCGTTGCTGAAAGGTAAAATATTAGTGCAAACATTTAAGTGCAAATATATTAAAGGCATAATATAGGATATCTGTGGTTACATTCAAGTCCATCTTTTCTTCTTCTTTGGCTTGAGACTGGAACAAAGTCCCAAATTCAATTGAAATTTGTAATCCACATGGGTAATAAAATAGGTTATAAATAGCTGAAAAGGTTTCTTGACAAACCCTTTTAAAAGTGATTTCCAACAACCTGAAAAGGGGGTAAAAAGGATGTGGTGCGCAAACATGGCGCAACTTGGATTATTGCAGATGGGGGGAGTCCAGCCACACGTGTCCATCATGGTGGAGACTTAAAACACGGGCAACAGAACAAATTAAAACATAGCCAACAGGTTCTCACCAGTCAGGGCTCAGTCCACGGGGTGGCTCCCATTAGTCCTGTAGTTCTTTGCCAGTACTTGAGTGTGGGCTACCCTTAGTGGAAAGCCGGCACATCCTCCTCGTCGCTGCTGGAGCTGAACGACATAAGAGGGCGCTCCTGCCTCTGATAGGCCTCACGGTAGGCAGCGGCCATTCCCCAGCGTCCTCTTAAAGATAGATGTGGCACTGGTCGGGGCAGGGTCCCAGTGGTCACACTGGTGACTGTGGTAGCCATTTTGGAACGGACCCTGTAAGGCCCGGATGCTCCTGCCGGGCCCACTGGCGACCGAACCTCGGGTTGTAGAGGCTCGGCCAGAGGCCTACCCCGGGCAACAGATTGGGCTGCTGGTGCCTCCTGCATCAGGTGGTAGGTGGCCAGGGGGTTGAAAATAAATTTGCTGCCTGTAATCTGACCCACCTGGAACGCTGGCGGTGGAGGAAGCTCGGGAATGAGTTGCTCCGGCTCGCCGAGAAGAGGTCTTGCTCCTGGCTGACTGTCTCCCGCTTCATCCTCTCGTGGACGGTGAGTAAGGGTGGCGGTCGCGGAGTGATCTTCCCATTCCTCTTGAGGTGCCTCCGGCCTCGGTGGTCTGGTGATGACCTTCACCCCGGTGGCAAAGGGGCCTTGTAGGCTCTTCATAGGCGTGAATTCTACGAAGTCGCCCGCATGGAGGTTGTGTCGTGCTGGAGGGAGGTACGGCCTCTTCACGGAGCGACGATTAACGTAGAGCTCCTCAGCGGACTCCTCGTCTGTGATGAACCCCACGCCGCGGTCCACGCTAAACCAAAGCACAGTCCCGGTGCGCCTTTCGAGAGTCGGGTCACCACGTCGGGGATGTTCCAGCACCTCGACCACCCACTCTTCTACAACCCTTTTATAGTCCCACAGGGTAGTAACATTTTTAGTTACCGCAGCAGGAACGATGGGGTTCTGTCGGAGGTCGTTATGTCGGGGCTTAGGCGAGGTGGGGACTCCGGCCACTCGGTTGTGGACTTCCTCCGCAGGCCCGGCCGTCTCGACTCGGACTTTGGCCCGGACGTATGGTGGCTTCCTGAGTGCACCGCTGGTTGCGTCCATCTTCGGGACCACGTGTGCGGCCTCGCTTGCAGGATCTCCAGCTGCTATCACCGGTAGATGAGGCACTTCGGGGTTCGGCACCAGCTGTGCCTTGCGGATAACTTGGTCCAGGCGAACCTCCGCTGGTCTAGGTGTAGGCTCATATGGGTCGGTGCCCCAGACCATATCCCCCCAACTAGGGCCGCGCTGACGGGACGCCATGTTGTTGTCTCTCTCTTTCTTCGCATACACCGGAGATGAAGGAGGAGCTAAGGGGGTGGAGTCTTCGCTCTCAATGCTCCCCCAGCAAGTTCCTGGCGGGCTGGATTGGATTTTCCCGCGCTACAGGGGGCCGTGCCATGGTTTTCCCGCTCTTGAGGGGACGGTTTCTTTGCTTCAGCATGAAGAAGCTGCGCCACTAGTGAGAAAATGGCGTTGTTAACTCTTCTGGTGCCGGCGCGCAGCGTTTTGCGCCGTCTGCACCGCAGCAACTGTGTCAAAGTCATTTTTCAGTAGACATCTGTCAGGTTTTCTGACTAATTCTTTGGCCTTGTAGATAAAAGGCTATTAGTTTAAAGTCTGTTTTAGGGATGGTTGAGCTGTGGCCTTAACGGTACAGGCACTTCAGACTCATCCTGTTCGTGACGCTAATGCGTACATATTCAGTTAAGTAGCGTACCTTTGACAACGCTACACTGTATGTTCGTTACTTGAGTAGGAATGTTCGCAGACGCAGTGTATGAGTACGCTAATGCGTACATATTCAGTTAAGTAGCGTACCTTTGACAACGCTACACTGTATGTTCGTTACTTGAGTAGGAATGTTCGCAGACGCAGTGTATGCGTACGCTAATGCGTACATATTCAGTTAAGTAGCGTACAATTGACAACGCTACACTGTATGTTCGTTACTTGAGTAGGAATGTTCGCAGACGCAGTGTATGAGTACGCTAATGCGTACATATTCAGTTAAGTAGCGTACCTTTGACAACGTTACACTGTATGTTCGTTATTTGTGCGGGAATGTTCGCATTAGCGTACGCATTAGTGTAAATTCTCAAATATGCGTATATTTTGCGTCGCCATTGTTGAAGTCACTTGGATTTTTTCCACTTTTTTCATTGTAATAGCAACTGCAAGTAAACGAAACTATACCCTATCTGACTCCCATTATTGTAGAAGCAATTATTCAGCCGTTATAGCAAGGTTCGTTTTAGGTTCGGTTCGTACGAATCCGAAATTCAAGAAAGTTCGCCGAAGCGAAGCGAACCGAACTTTTCAAAAGTTCGCTCATCCCTAGTTCTATATATTTGTTTCTTTTTGGGTCCCTTCACATACATTTTTTTTTCTGAAATGTTTTTCTTACTGAAAAAAGCCACAGAAACTGCTTATGCATTTTTTTTCCACACTACATGCTGTATTTAGTTGCTTTCACACATAGGTTTTTGTTGGGGTTTTTCTGTTCTTTTGCATTTTTGCACCCATGTGCATGAAAAATCCCTGCACAAAATCGCTGCATAATCCGGACCTTAGACCACCTGCACACATTGCGGAAAAAAAAAAAAAAAGCAGCGTATTACAGTACCAGCAAAGTGTATGAGGTTATTTCAGGTTATTTCAGTGTGGAAATCGACCTGCATTGTGGATTTCCAAATTCGCAGCATTTCAATTATGTTTTCAGTTTTAGCTGCGGATTTCACCCTTTTCAACAGAAGGGTGAGATCTGCAGTGAATCCGCATCTAATCCGCACCAACATCCACAATTAGAAATTATGGATTTTGGTGTGGATATGCTTCAGAAACGCACATAAATCCGCACTGAAATTCATACGGATCTTATGTGCGTTCACCCACACTCATGTGCAGGTGGCTTTAAGGTGCCTGCACATATTGTGGATTACTCTTGGCTTTTCCACGTGGAAAAAATGCGGCATAATACAGTACCAGCAAAGTGGATCAGATTTCAGAAATCTCATGTATGCTTTATTTTCATATGGGAATTAACTTCTTTTTGTGCAGATTTCACTATTTGCGATGCAAAGATGAGATCTAAAAAAACCTGCACCAAAAAAAACAGAAGTAACACGTGCGTTTTTTGATGAGGAAAAGCAGAGAAAACTGCATGAAAAACCAACTTCTGTTTTGAAATCTGCACTTGTGTGCAAGTAGCCATATGATGTCTTTTTAGTGTTTTTTCCCTATAGAGAAAGAAATACCAAAACACCAGTAAAAATACCAGAGCTTCAGCATGCAGCATAAAAAAGAATAAACACCAGAGACCTAAAAAACACCACCTTATTGACAAAAATAGCAGTAGCCAAAAACACTTATGTGTCCTACATTTCATATTTCCCATAGACTTTCAGCTAACAACGAGATCTGACATTTTTTCTGCAACAAGGCATTAAAAACTGCAAAAATGCCATTAAAAACCTATGTCTGAACCCACCCTAATAAAACTTTATTCACCTGCTTTTTGAATTTTGTTCCATTTTAGATAAAATTTCATTTAATGTTTGTGTGTGTTGTTAACAGATATCGACAGTACCCCACCCCCTTAACAGTGACCTCCACAGCCCCCCACCCCTTAACCCTGACCCCCCACAGTGCCCCATCTCCTTAAAATGGGACCTCCACAGCAGCCCACCCCCTTAACTTTGACCTTCACAGAAGCATACCCCTTTAACAGTGAGTTCCACAGCACCCTACCCCCTTAACAGCGACATCCACAGGGGCCCACCCCTTAACAGGGACCCCTACAGCACATGTACCTTAACACTGACCATAGGTTACAGTCTGACCTACATAGCGGACCGTCCCCTTAAGTGTGACATCCACAGCAGCCTGCCCCTGGGGAGGCCAGAGGTCCGGTTTTAGGCTGGACAGTCCAGCTTTCAGACTCCCTGTCCTCCATCCAGTGCAGGACCTGTACGGACACAGGGATGTCCTTTTGAATAGCTCACTCTCAGAAAGCAGCACTGTGCTGTCTGAGCATGAGCTGCAGGGAGAAAGTCAGCCTCCCTCCCATCCCTGCAGCTGACAGAAGTTTTTACCTTAATTTTTTCAATACCCGTCAAATGTGGAGTAGGAGGGGCGTGGTCTAACCAGGTCATGGGCTTGATTTAGTGGGGCCTGGGGGTGGGGTTTTAAAGTCCGTCTGTTGAGGGTGGCCTGAATGACCACCCAACCTGCCCCTTTAACTGTGACCTCCACAGCACTCCACTCCCTTAACAGTGCCCTGCCCCTTTAAGGCTGACCTACAGCAGTGAAGAAAAATGGCTGGGTTGTTATGGAAACCTGGTGTAAAACTGTGTGTATGTGGAGACTAAGGGCCTGTGAGCTTCTATTGGCTGATAAGGGACATGTGACCATATGTATGCCAGTTAGGATATGAAGAGACAGACTTGCAGGCTTCTATTGGCTAATGCATTTTTGGGAATGTCTCAAGAACATTATGTCCTAGAGAACTGAGACCCGGCCTAAAACGTTCCTGGACACCTGATGTACCTGTGTGCCAAATTTCGTGATTGTAAATGCGACAGTGCAGATTCCTTTAGCGTACATACACTCAACTTTATATATTAGATATCTTCTGAAATGTTAACACTGCCCATGAAAGACCCTAAGCTGTCCGTCTTGCATGTCCAATTGCTGTGTCCTGTGAGAGACATGTCCTATCACATCAGTGGCTGAGCTCAGAATGACATCACTACTTTGGGACCTTACATAGACCCTAGCAGACAAGTTAGCAAAATCTCTCCTAATTGGCTGTGAGGCTGACTGCAAGGAATTATGAGCAAGACCATCACGTAATCCTCCGTCTTCCCATGCGTTGTCCTGTTACTAGTGTGCTCAATTTGATTTATAAAATGGCAGACACCGTTTTGCGTGATTTTTCCGAATCGAGTCATCAAAACTTTGGCTTCATTTGGAACTAGAATTTTTGGGAAATTAATAGCAAATTTGATTTGTTTAAAATTTGCTCATTTCTAGTTAGCACAAGTTTGAATAGATTTTTTTTTTAGGGGTTCTTAGGGTTTCTTCCACCACAGAGCGAGAGGACAGAAAAACAAAAACATCAACATGCTAGAGGCTTAAAAATGACAGAGCCTGAAAAATGTCCCCAGATTGGAAAAAAATGTCAATAGCAAAAAAACTCAGGTGTGTCCTTCATTTCATATTTCCCATAGACTGTCAGCTAAAATCTAGAGCTGGTATTTTTTCAGCAAAACATGAATAAAACACAGGTGCAAAAAATGCTACGAAATCATAAAAGTTCAGAAAAATGCCACTAAAACCTATGTATTAACTGACCCTAAGGGAATATTTATGCATGGCAAATTTCTTGCAGGAATTTCTTTGACTGTCCCAATCACTTGAATGGGTCTTGCGGAAAAGCATGTCCTTGCTGTCATTGCAACTCCATCCAGATAATTTAAAATAAATTTCAGTCACAGAATTTTTTGCAACCATTCTGCAGTATGTGGAAATATCCTAAGGCTCTGTCCAAGTCATGGATTCTGCTCATTAGAGAAATTTGACGGCTATGAATGATCCCTTTTGAAATAGAGTCCGGTTATTGCTGAAAGGATCCAATGTATAATAATGATGTGTGTCAAAGTTCTGTTGTTGTTCTGTTTTTTTTGGTTTAAAAATAGTTGTACAAATGGAACTGTTGCCACTACGGACAGAGCAAAGTCCTCATGTGGTGTAATGTACAATGTCATTCAAAAGTTTTGGCACCCTGGTCAAAATTACTGCTACTGTGAGCAGTTAAGCAAGATGAAGATGAAATGATCTCCAAAAGGCATAAAGTTGACACATTCTCTTTGAATTAGGCCTCATGCACACGAACGTGTGCTGGCTGTGCCCGTGCTGCGGGCCGCAATGCACGGGCACTGACCGTGAGGCCACCGCATGCGGATCGCGGACCCATTCACTTGAATGGGGTTCGGGATCCGCATCCGAGGGTCCGCAGAAACACCACGGAAGCACACCGTAGTGCCTCCGTGGTGTTCCGATCCGTGCCTCCGCTCCGCATCTCCCGGATTGCGGACCCATTGAAGTAAATGGGTCCGCGATCCGTGATGCGGGCTGCACATGGCCGGTGCTCGTTTATTGCGGACCCGCCGTATGCGGCCCGCAGCATGGCCACGGCCGGCACACGTTCGTGTGCATGAGGCCTTATAAGCATTTTTTAAGCATTATTTTTTTTTACATAATAAAAAAAACATTTTATTATTTTACATTTATTTTAAAATAACGAAAAAGGAAAAAAGCCCGAAGCAAAAGTTTGGGCACCCTGCATGGTTAGTATCTAGTAGCATCCCCTTTAGCAAGTATCACAGCTTTTTGTAAACACTTTTTGTAGCTAGCCAAGAGTCTTTCAACTGTTGTTTGAGGGATCCATTCTTACTTGCAAATGTCTTCCAATACTGTGACATTCCTGGGCTGTCTTGCATACACTGCTCTTCTGAAGTTAATCCACAGATTTTCAATGATGTTCAGATCAAGGAATTGTGAGGGCCATGATAAAACCTTCAGCTTGCACCGTTTGCGTCTATTGTGGATTTTGAGGTGTGTTTAGGATCATTTGTAGAAATCATCCTCTTTTCAATTTCAGCTTTTTTATCATTGGTGTTATGTCTGCTTACATAATTTGCTGAAATTCCATTAGATATATTCTTCCCTCTACCTGTGAAATGTTCCCTATGACATTGGCTGCAACACAACCCGAAAGTATGATTGATCCATCCCCATACTTAATGTACTTAATGATTGGAGAGATGTTCTTTTAATGAAATTCTGTGCCCTTTTTTGTTCAAACATACCTTTGCGCATTGTGGCCAAAAAGTTCTGTTTTAACCTCATCGGTCCACAGAACTTGTTTCCAAAATGCATCAGGCATGTTTAGGTGCTCTTTTGCAAACTTATGACACTGAATTTAGCGGTGGGGACACAGGAGAGTTTTTATTCTGATGACTCATCCATGAAAGCCATATTCGTTCAAGTGTCGCTAAACAGTTGAACAATATATCACAATTCCAGAGTCTGTTAAATCTTGCTAAAGGTCTTTTGCAGTATTGTACTTTCTAGCAATCCTATGAGCAGGTGGTTCTGAGTTTTTCTTGGTGTTCCAGACCTTCTCTTGACCTTCTCTGTTCCTGTTAACTGCCATTTCAAAATTAGTCAATGGCAACCTGAAAAAGCTTTGCTATGTTCTTATAGTCTTCTCTTGCTTTTTGGGCCTTAAGCATTTTCATTTTCAGAGTGTCAGGCAGCTGCTTAGAAGAACCCAAGATTAGAAGAGTGTGGGTATTTTTATTTGAAATTTGCATCACCTGGGGTTTCCTAATGATGATTGTGAACCAGCCTTAACCCTAACAGACTATTTAGGTCAAAGTTATCAGAGCACTCAAATCTCCTTCGATTCTTATACTTTTGCAAGGTACACTTTTCCTTTTTTCACTCTAGAGTTGTATAAAATATAAACAAAATAATACACTAATATTTGTTAAAATGTTTAAAAGTGTGGTTCATCTTTAACTTTATGCCTTTTGGAGATCATTTCATCTTCAACTAGCCTAAAGGGCATCTATCAGCAGATTTGTACCTATGAAACTAGCTGACCTGTTGCATGTGCGCTTGGCAGCTGAAGACATTTGTGTTGTTCCTATGTTCATATGTGCCCCCAATGCTGATGATATTTTAATATATGCAAATGAGCCTCTAGGAGCAATGGGCTGAGCTCTTTCTGCAATGGCAATGCCCCCGTTGTTCCTAGAGGTCCATTTGAATATACTAATACATTTTTAGTGAAATGAGGTATTTCATAGAATTTATACACTTGTCTGTGAAAATGAAAAATTACGTTTTTTATTTTATTTTATTTTTTTTTACAAGAAAATAGTGCTTTAGGCCCAAACATTCTTTTTCATTAGGGGTGAAAGGAGAATATCAACCCACAATTCGCTACCCATTTTCTCCTGAGCATCTCATTTGTGGTCATAAACTGATGTTTGGGTATATTCCAGGGCTCATAAGGGAAGGAGAGGCATCTGGATTTTCTAACATGGAATTTGCTGAAGTGGTTTTTAAGAGCCATGCATTTTTTATTAATTTGTTGACTTTGTTGGTTTACTTTTGGTGGAACAAGCTGTAGTTTTTATTGGCACCATTTTGGGGCACATTTGGCTTTCTGATAGCTTTTTATCTCATTTTTTGGGAGGTGAGGTGAGCAAAAATTGAAATTCTGTCAGTGTTTTTTTTTTTTTAATTTTTAATGAGGTTTTCCATGTGGTATATATGATATGATAACTTTATTCTGCAAATTTACCAAATTTATATAGTTTTCATGTTTTACTACTTTTTCATAATAAAATGACGTTTTATTAAAGATCTGTTATCGTTTGCATCGCCATATACTAACTTCCATAACATTTTTATTTTTCTACTATGTAGATGTCTAGGGGCTTGCCTTTTGCAGGACAGACTGTACTTTTTATCAGCACTAACTTCAAAAAAGCTAAATTTAGCCAACTAAGAGAGGCCATAGGCCTAACTAACTGGGACAAAGTCTTCAAAAATAAAAATACAGCCACAAAATGGGATATTTTTAAAAACATCCTAATATCTAATTGTGAGAGGTACATACCATATAGGAATAAAATAATAAGAAACAAGAAAAAACCAATGTGGATAAATAGAACTGTAAAGAAAGCAATAAATGACAAACAGAAAGCATTTAAATCACTAAAACAGGAGGGGAGCGAGAAAGCATTGAAAAACTATAAGGAAAAAAATAGAATATGTAAAAGACAAATAAAAACAGCCAAACTAGAGACCGAGAGATTAATCGCCAAAGAAAGTAAAACTAACCCTAAAATGTTCTTTAATTATATAAATGGTAAAAAGTATAAACCTGAAGGTGTCGGCCCCTTACAGAGTAATGAGGGGGGAGTTGCAGAGAGCGATGAGGAGAAAGCAAAGCTACTAAATATCTTTTTCTCCACTGTATTCACTGAGGAAAATAAACTGTCAGATGAAATGCAGAATATAAAAGTAAATTCCCCATTAAAAGTGCCCTGTCTGACCCAGGAAGAAGTAGAGCTGCGTCTTAAAAAGATTAAAATAGACAAATCGCCAAGACCGGATGGCATACACCCCCGTATCCTAAGAGAATTAAGTAATGTCATCGCCAGACCCTTATTTCTGATATTTAAGGACTCTATACTGACAGGGAGTGTTCCACAGGATTGGCGCATAGCAAATGTGGTTCCAATATTCAAAAAGGGTCCAAAAACAGAGCCCGGGAACTATAGGCCGGTAAGTTTAACATCTGTCGTGGGTAAACTGTTTGAGGGTTTTCTAAGAGATGCTATCTTGGAGTACCTCAATGAAAATAAGCAAATTACTCCATATCAGCATGGCTTCATGAGGGATCGGTCATGTCAAACCAATTTAATCAGTTTCTATGAGGAGGTAAGTTCTAGACTAGACCGCAGCGAATCAATGGATGTCGTATATCTGGACTTCTCCAAAGCATTTGACACTGTACCACATAAAAGGTTAGTATATAAGATGAGAATGCTTGGCCTGGGAGAAAATGTCTGTATGTGGGTAAGTAACTGGCTCAGTGATAGAAAACAGAGGGTGGTTATTAACGGTACATACTCAGATTGGGTCACTGTCACTAGTGGGGTACCACAGGGGTCAGTATTGGGCCCTATTCTCTTCAATATATTTATTAATGATCTTGTAGAAGGCTTGCACAGTAAAATATCAATTTTTGCAGATGACACTAAACTGTGTAAAGTAATTAACACAGAAGAGGACAGTATACTGCTACAGATGGATCTGGATAGACTGGAGGCTTGGGCAGAGAAGTGGCAGATGAGGTTTAACACTGACAAATGTAAAGTTATGCATATGGGAAGGAATAATGCAAGTCACCAGTACATACTAAATGGTAAAATATTGGGTAACTCTGACATAGAAAAGGACCTAGGAATTTTAGTGAACAGAAATCTAAGCTGCAGAAACCAGTGTCAGACAGCTGCTGCCAAGGCCAATAAGATAATGGGCTGCATCAAAAGAGGCATAGATGCCCGTGATGAGAACATAGTCCTGCCACTTTACAAATCACTAGTCAGACCACAAATGGAGTACTGTGTACAGTTCTGGGCTCCTGTGAACAAGGCAGACATAGCAGAGCTGGAGAGGGTTCAGAGGAGGGCAACTAAAGTAATAACTGGAATGGGTGGACTACAGTACCCAGAAAGATTATCAAAATTAGGCTTATTCACTTTAGAAAAAAGACGACTGAGGGGAGATCTAATAACTATGTATAAATATATCAGAGGTCAGTACAGAGATCTCTCCCACGATCTATTTATCCCCAGGACTGTGACTGTGACGAGGGGACATCCTCTGCGTCTGGAGGAAAGAAGGTTTGTACACAAACATAGAAGAGGATTCTTTACGGTAAGAGCAGTGAGACTATGGAACTCTCTGCCTCAGGAGGTGGTGATGGTAAGTTCACTAAAAGAGTTCAAGAGGGGCCTGGATGTATTTTTGGAGGGTAATAATATTACAGGTTATAGTTACTAGAGAGGGTTTGTTGATCCAGGGAGTAATTCTGATTGCCTGATTGGAGTCGGGAAGGAATTTTTTTCCCTAAAGTGGGGAAAACTGGCTTCTACCTCACAGGGTTTTTTTGCCTTCCTCTGGATCAACTTGTAGGAAAACAGGCCGAACTGGATGGACAGATGTCTTTTTTTCGGCCTTATAAACTATGTTACTATGTTACTATTTTTGGATACATAAGACTTTTTGATGACTTGATATTATGTTTTTTTTGACATGTGACAAAAAAGCTGTGTTAGCGTAATTTTTATTTATTTTTTGTATGGCGTTGACCTGATGTTGTAGGGTCACTGGGTCAAATTCATCTCTATGTTCCTCTGCCTCGTTATCATCCCTAGTTACTCAAAACCTGACAGTATCTTCTTTTTTTAGGACAGCCCGCACAATTAAACTCGTATACAATAAGAGATTGGACATAAGTCAAACAGAGGTGACTGACAGCTTTGGATCTGATGCCTCCCTTATTATCAACCTGTCATATCCAAAGGACTATCCTTTGTCCAATGTTTTGGAGTGGATTAAGAATTTACATCTGTTTAAAGTCCAGTGGCACAAAATATTCACACAGACCAACATAAAAAGATACTAGAGGTTAGAATTAGAATTAGAGGTTGATCTTGAGGCCCTTCAGGGAGTTGAAGAACTAGTACAGTTATTAGATGACAATAAAAGAGAGAGAGGGAAAGGGCCCTTCACCCTTCTAAGAAACAAAAGCAAACAAATGCCACCTAAAGGGGTGGATAAACACATTGATTTGTTTCTGAATTCTGTCATAAGGGATCTTGAACATCTGGACCGTGACACCCAGACACTGCTTACTAATTACCCTTTTCTGAGATGGAAGGCATTAGGAATCTCAGCAAGAAGAGGGATCTCATAATTAAACCCTCGGATAAAGGGGAAAACATTGTAGTCATAAATTATAAACAATATCACGGTATGTATCTGTCCTTGCTGTCTGATACCACTAGTTATGAGATCCTTGATAGGGACCCCATCACAAACTATTGGTCTGAACTCACTGATCTGCTTAAAGACTATGTACACCTTTGGGGGTAATTTTTTAAAATTATTGCATTATACTTATTTTGAGCTAAAAATCATTTTTTCAATTGGTCTTTATTAACCATATGGAATCCTTTTTTGTGTACAGAGCTGACATGCTCTCTTAGCTGCCTGTGGATTTTTTTGATTCCGTCATCTGAGCAGCAGACGGACTTCTTATCTGTGCCCTAAGACCTCAAATACTCATTAAAGCTCAACCCTTATTTTACTGATAAGAATGTGGCTTAAATAAGTGTTTAGGACCTCTTAGTAGTTTAGGAATAAGGTTTATTAGATGACGGCACAAAGTGAAAGTAAAAGTACCAGTCACAGACTTAGAAAAACTGTTAACCCTTTGTGACTGAACAGCTCCATATTTTTTTTAATAAAGACCAATTGAAAATATGATTTTTAGCCAAAAATAAGTTCTATGCAATCATAAAAAATTGACTCCAAAAGTGTACATAGCCTTTAAGGAGGCTTTAGCGAATCAATGGATCGATCATGATGAGTTTGACTTTATACTTCCCCATCACCCGAGAATCACCACTTTTTATAGACTTCTGAAAGTCCACAATGGATTAGATCCATTGAAAATTCTACGTTAAAATCCTACTCCTTTTTGTTCTGTCGTATATACGTGACACCATGGACTTAAACCATGGACTGACACCATGGACTAAAAAAACTGTAGGATGTTGTGGTTGAATCGGATGTGGCCTCTATCAATGTCAAAGCTCTCTACATATCCATCCCATATACCAAGGACCTGTTGGCAGCAAAATACTACCTTGATACTAAGAGTAAACACTTTCAGGGACATAATGGATTTGTACTGCATCTTTTTATTCTGACCCATTATTATTTTGTGTTTGACTATGGGTACTAGCACAAGCTCAGGAACACTGCTCTTGTGTGTCCATGAATGCTAATATGCTCCTGAGTTGGTGGGAAGACACTAAAGTGTTTTCAGAGAAATAAAGTCAATTGACCTTTTCTATCTTACTATGAGTCAGATTCATAGACGATATTCTAGTCCAGGGGTACTCAACTGGCGGACCGTGGTTTCCAGCTGACCGGACCTCTGCATGCACGCTCTCACAGGGTGCCAGGGAGTCCAGAAGCAATGAGCGCTTCCATCAATACAGATGGAAGCGCTCATTACTGGAGTGCGGGGAGCTGATGTCACTCACCGCTCAGCTCCCCGCACTCCTCCCCTCTTTCAAGCCGGCCGCGCTGTGAATGATGAAGCAGGAAGACTTCTCCTGCTCCACCATTCAGCCTGCACAGATCGCGCTGCCGGCCGATGTGGGCGGATCATGCAGACTGGAAATCTGCATAAGCTCTGCCCACATACTGCTGCAGCACGATCTGTGCCTGCAGTGAAGACAGGAGGACTGTGAGCTTCAGGAACGGGACAAGGTGAGTAGGTGCTATGTTTTTTTGTTTTTTTTTTAATACAGAGGGGGCACAGAGGACTTTATAACTATGGAGGGGCACAGAGGGCTTTATAACTATGGAGGGGGCACAGAGGGCTTTATAACTATGGAGGGGGCACAGAGGGCTTTATAACTATGGAGGGGGCACAGAGGGCTTTATAACTAAGGAGGGGGCACAGAGGGCTTTATAACTATGGAGGGGGCACAGAGGACTTTAAAACTATGGAGGGGGCACAGAGGACATTATAACTATGGAGGGGGCACAGAGGACTTTATACTATGGAGGGGGCACAGAGGACTTTAAACTATGGAGGGGCACAGGACATTATAACTATGGAGGGGGCACATAGGACTTTATTACTATGGAGGGGGCACAGAGGTCTTTATTACTATGGAGGAGGGACAGAGGTCTTTATTACTATGGAGAGGGCACAGAGGACATTACTACTATGGAGGGGGCACAGAGGGCATTACTAATGTGAAAGGGCACAATGGGCATTTTTACTATGGAGGGGGCACAATGGGCATTTTTACTCTGGAGAGGGCACAGAGGGCATTACTACTATGGAGGGGGCACAGAGAGCATTACTACTATGGAGGGAGCACAAAGGGCATTACTAATGTGAAGGAGGCACAATGGACATTTTTACTCTAGAGGGGGCACAATGGGAATTTCTACTCTGGAGGGGTCACATGGGCATTTTTATTCTGGAGGGGGGCACAATGGGCATTGCAAAAAGTGAAAGGAGCACAATGGGCATTGATCATGTGAAGGGGGCACAAGGGGGCACAGAGGGCATTATTCCTCTGAAGAGGGCACAGTGAACAGAGGGCATTACTACTATTAAGGCTACACGCCACTGGTGTTGTCCCTCGGACCTTCATCCTACAGCAGGTGGACCTTTACCAAAAGTACTTGAGTATCCCTGTTCTAGTCTTTTGGCCCGGGAGTGATAGGGATTTTAGTCTATTTGTGTGTGAGCTAAACCAAAATCATATTGGTCTATTTTACTACTATTGGTCTATTTTTAATCACAAAATCCAAAGAGAATCAATTTCCTTTTTGAATGTCTGCCTAAGCAAGAGAGATTCCACTCATACAACTCTCTTTTGGAAGGAGACAGCCACAAATGGCTTTTTACAATGGGGCAGCTTCCATCTAACCCCCACTTAGAAAAGGGATTCCTAAGGGGCAATTTCTTAGGATACGAAAAAACTGTTCTGGGGATGCAGATTTTAAGAAGGAGGCTTCTAACCTCTACCAATCCTTCCACCAGAAGGGGAACCCTGATTGGGTACTTATACAAGCATTGGATCATGCACATACCCCACGTCTAAGAGAACACCTTGAGCCCCCAAAGAACAACTTGGCTAGCCAATAGAAGCATGGGAACTTTCAGGTGCGGACACTAAGGCTTATCAGTTTATCCAAATCGGGTCAACCTTCTGTGATTCTAATGGCTCTAACACATTTTATGCTCACTCTTTCGCCAACTGCAGTACTAGAGAAGTGGTACACCTTTGCAGATGTATCTGCAGTCTTCTCTATGTAGGAAAAACCTGTACAGATTTTAAAGGAAGGATCCTTGAACATATTGGCAATGTGAGGAATAGACAGGATAAGCTAATCTCCAGTGATGTGGTTCTGAAACGTGGAGGTGACTGTAGAGTTCTAGCCTTCTGGCTGCTTCAGGTCATCAGTACAGACATTAGAGGAGGTAACGTGAACAATATATTGAAACAGAAGGAGGCTAGGTGGGCATACACCCTTAAGACTATAGCCCTGTTGGGACTAAATGATTTAATTGATTATACCTGCTTTATTGAATAACTGCCCATTTTCGTACTTAATGACATCTGGTGCGTCTGTGCTGCCAGATAATTTTACTGGTAGGCATAAATTTTTGTTTTAGATAGGGGGTAGTAACTCTTTGATATAACTAATATGAATGTCAGGATCACATTTTTTCTTCTCCTTATAATATATCTATTATATTTCAGAGGGGCCAATTGTACCAGGTTTCATCTCCCTGGTCCTGCGTGTCAGCATGAGTTCCACTTCCTGCGTTTCACTGGGCCCCGCCCCTTCCTGGAATTGGACTTCTGCGAGGTGTTAGCGCAGCTCTTTATAGACACGCCACTCCGGCATTTACCCACATGCTTATTGGCCGTCTGTCTAACTTACTGGGGTCTCTCCATGCGTCCCCTGGGACATCTGTAGAACCTCCTCACCACCTAATCCTTGGGCAGAGGCATGGCACTATATGTGTACGGCACAGTGCGGGCACGCAAGTATCATGTTACCATCTGTGGCAGTGTATGAACTTTATTAATAACATGCTACAATGTCCCTGATCAACATCCAGCATCTTCTGGGACATATGTAGCGACATGTATCGTGGCGGTTAATAAGTTTGATGGTTGCCTTATTTGCACTATGTAAAAGCTTATTATTGTCTACATCAGGGGTCCCCAAACTTTTTACACAGGGGGCCAGTTCACTGTCCCTCAGACCGTTGGAGTGCCGGACTATAAAAAAAAGCGCCCCCCATCCCCCCAATACCAAATTCTCAACCTGACCCCTTCCCTCCTAACATTACGTAAATCACTACAGAACATACAGGCTAATGCAGCGCCCCATACCTCTGACATCCAGTGACGTCTCCTTTGATATAGACTTCTCTTTCCTCATCTTCTCCTCTCAGACCAGACTGCCATGATGTTTTTCAGCCATTTCTCGTCTCTGCAGTTTGACAAAAAAAAATCTTAGTTTACTAGTTTTCCATCATCCTCCCATCTTCTGGACAAATCATCCTACCACCCCCAAAACTATGCCGCTGTGCTCCCCAATACTATAATGCCCCCTAGTAGTAATCATTCTCCTTATAATGTGACAGTAGAAAATGCCCCCTAATGTGTGCCAGTACAAAAAATACCCCATTTTAATGGCATAATCTGCCAATATAAAATACCCCTATATAGTGCCCCCAAATCAATGCCCCCATAGTACTCCTCTCCCCCCTTCCCCATAGTACCCGCCATAATGTGTCAAACTATAAAATGCCCATATACAGAGCCCCCCCCATATAAAATACTCCTTCTTTGTGGCCTCAGTAGATGCCCCCAGTGCCCCCCAATAATGTGCCAGTAAGAAGTGCTCCCAAAAATATGCCAGTAAGTGCTCCCTTAGATGCCCCCATAGTGCCTCCCAATAATATGCTAGTAAGTGCCCCCTTAGATACCCTCATAGTGCCTCCCAATAATATGCCAGTAAATTCCCCCCCTTAGATGCCCCCCATATGCCAGTAAGTGCCCCCTTAGATGCCCCCATAGTGCCTCCCAAATATGCCAGTAAGTGCCCCCTTAGATGCTCCCATAGTGCCCCCAATATGCCAGTGAGTGCTCCCTTAGATGCCCCCATAGTGCCCCCAATATGCCAGTAAGTGCTCCCTTAGATGCCCCCATAGTGCCCCCAATATGCCACTAAGTGCTCCCTTAGATGCCCCCAATATGCCAGCAAGTGCTCCCTTAGATGCCCCATAGCACTCCAATCCAGTATTGTGCCATATAAAAAAAAATAAACACTTATACTTACCTCCATGAGCCTGTCAGTGATGCAATGCAGGCCTCTTCCAGAGTGTGTCCCACGCTGTATGGCTCAGACAGCGCGATGACGTCATCGCACCGCCTGCCCGGCCTAGTGCCTTCAGCCTATCAGAAGAACAGGGAAGGGAGACGCCTCTCCCTCCCTGTTCCACCGCAGCAGTCATCGGTATCGCTGTCCTGAGGACGACGATAAAGATGACTATGAAGATGAGCGCTTCCACAATGGAAGCGCTCATCTCCATGTTCCACTGACCACCAATGAAAGAGGTGCCCCTTCCGGAAGTGCAGTGGGGACTGGATAAATGGCCTCCGAGCCGTAGTTTGGGGACCCCTGGTCTACATTATATATTTTTTGTCATCTTATATGGGCATTCACCTTTGCAAACAGTCTCATATTAAAGACGTCACAGTCCCCTGAAATGACGCTCAAATGACAGGACCCATTTTTTTGTTGTTATTTTTCTGTTGTTCTGACAAATCAGAAGAACGGAAAAATAAACTGTGATGTCAACACAGCCAAACAAGGTCACTAGTGACCCATTACCAGACCGGTGAGAGTGGCAACAGCGTGAAAAGTGACAATAATGGTGCAGATCACAGTAGGAGCAGATAGCAGTAGAGGCAGTAGACATGTGGCATCAGGCGGTTGGCAGCATCAGAATAGTGACAGCAGCACACAGGTAAAAACAATGGGCCAATTGTCTCAATGTTCCAGTTTGGCAGCACACTACAGTCAGATCATGACTGCCAGAATTATCTACTCTGTTACATCAGGTCCCGGTGTCTGGAAATCTTGGTTGATCCAGGCCTGATTCATCTTTATAAAGGTTAGTTTCTCAACATTTTGTGTTGAATGACGAGTTCTCTTTGGGGTAACCATGCCACCTGCTGCACTAAACACATGCTCTGATGCCAAACCACTGGCCGGGCAGGAAAGCTTGTCCAGGGCAAACTCGGCCACTTGCGGACACAATTCAAATTTGGCTGCCAAGAGGTCCAGGTCATCTTGGATCAGGGGTTCAGTCAAAGTATGACATCACTTGCTGGTTTAGATTCTGATCTTTGTTCAGCTGCTGCTGGGTGGTTTCTTTAGTAGGCAGCTGAAGAAAATTGCTCATCAGAGACTCGAGACTTAAGTTGCTGCTGATGTCTCCTGCCCTCAACCCCCTCCTGCAGTCATGTCAGTGAAGCATGAGCTCAGAGGGTCCCCTCGGTTAGAAAATTAGCTTCTACCTCACAGGTTTTTTTTTTGCCTTCCTCTGGATCAACTTGCAGGATAACAGGCCGAACTGGATGGACAGATGTCTTTTTTGGCCTTATAAATTATGCTACTATGTTACTATGTTACCCAAATGAGGATGGGTGAAGACACACGTAGGAAGCAACCAACTGACTACAAAGGATGTCTCGATAGTAGTTGAGTTTTTTAATCCCTCTTAGAAGGTGTAAAAAAGGCCCAGTAGCAAGGGTCTAACATCGTGGAGAGCAAGTAGTCATTGCTCTGCCGAATGGTGATAATGTGGCTGTCACTACGCAAGCAACTCAGCATGGCCATTTGCACAAGGGACTTGGAGGGACTCCCTGACTCAATCTCCACTGCATACTGGAACGGTCTGTTGGGGTCATCTGTATCGTCTTTATCATTGCCCTCTAGCTCCTCCTGCTCCTCTCCTGTTGCTTGGTCAGATAAACCACCTAGTTCTGTGTAAAATTTCTGGGTGTTTATGTCCACCCCTCCTTGTCATCATCCTCTTGTGCCAGTTCAGCCTCCTCAGGGCTTAGGTGACCGTGAGATGATGTCCCCTCGCCAGTTAGATTTATCAACATCCCCTCCAGTAGTTGAAGGAGTGGAATGACATTATTCATCCCATAGTCCTGGTGACTGACAAATAAAGTGGCCTCCTCAAAGAGACTGAGCAAACGACTAGTGTCATGCATGAGCTGCTATTGTCTGACATTGAAATTACACCAGGGAGTAGTTCTGTTCATCTGCATCATCAAGAAATCAGTCGTGGGTTTCTTCTGCTCATACAGTTGGTCCAACATGTGGAACGTGAAGCATATGAGGTGATGTGGGGGAACACCATTTTTTTTTGCACAGTAAGAGTGGCTGAAGTGCATGCACACTTTCCAGTTGACATTTTAAAAATCTCTTGCAGTTGGGTGGAAGACTTCAGGAACTGGGTGACAATGAGATTGAAGACATGTGCCATGCAGGGCACGTGGGTCAGTCTTCCCTGATGCAGCGCAAACAGAATGTTCTTCCCATTAACCATGGTTCCTATTTTTAGTTTGCAAGGAGACAGCTAGGATTCAATTTTTTGTTTGATGATGCAGAGCAGTTCCTCCCTGATGTGACTCACCCAGGGTGACCATGTACAGAACCATGTGACAATGTTGTGCTTTGCATAGGTGGTATATTGGAGAACCATTCTGAACTGTGCTTACAGTGGAGGCTGTGGACAAGGTGGAGAATGAGGAGGCAGAGGAAGACATTGGTGGAGAAAACCCACAACTACAAGGCAGAGGTGGCATTGCACCTAGCCAAGTTACTGGTGTACCTGGGCTGGAAACACATTTACCCAGTGGACTGTAAAGGACATATGGTCCTTAACCATAGTTATACCTCAGCACGTCAGAGCTAACATGAACTATACCAGACCCCGACAGACTCAAGGACTGGCCTACCTTCTGCTCAACATACGTGTGCAGGCCTGGTACAGACAGTGGACCTCTCCTCCAACTCTGTGCTGGCTTGTCGCTGCTGACTGTACTCACTATGCTTGCCCTCACTGAAAAGCGGAGCAGAGTTGGCAGCATGCATAACTTCCCGAGCAGAAGGAGCATAATAAGAAAGAGGCAGTTGCAGGACAGATGAGGGCACAGAGGTTGTTACTGGGCCATGCCAACTAAGTGTGATGTAAGAAGAACCCACCGATTCCTGGCTGTGTGTATCTGATGTCACCTGAGATGATCTTGAAGAGCGAGTCAACCATTCCGGTAAAGCTGGATTGTTGATCATAACACGACAGCTGGATGACAGTGGTAGCTCTGTGGCTGCGGCTGTGGCTACCACCAGTCTTTCTCCTACAGCTACTTGTGCCAGCTGCAGCCACATTTTTGCCACAGCCCGTTCTTTTTGACTGTCTGTTGGCCATAGTGTACAGTAACAGAACCAGTAATGTAATTATGTAACTAAGTATGAATGGCGCAGCAAGTGAACTTGATAAACGTACCTATATGTTAGACTGTCTGTTGACAATTAGTCTGATGCACAGTAAGTCTATGTATAACAGAACAGATTAAGTATGAATGGCACAGCAGATGAACTAGATAAGCGCACCTGTATGTTAGACTGCCTGTTTGACAATTAGTCTGATGCACAGTAAGTCTATTTATAATAGAACAGATTAAGTATGAATGGCACAGCAGATGAAATAGATAAGTGCACTTGTATGTTAGACTGCCTGTTTGACAATGAGTCTGATGCACAATATATCTATGAATAACAGAACAGATTAAGTATATATGGCGCAGCAGGTGAACTAGATAAACAAGCTCATGTATTAGACCGCCTGTTGACAATGAGTCTGATAAACAGTAAGTCTATGTATAACAGAACTGATTAAGAATGAATGGCAGTGCAGTTGAACAAGATGCATAGGGTGATTACACTGAGCCTGCATTGTCCCTGCAGTCTCACTATGCTCTCCCTACAGTGTCTAAACACTCTCTGTACAATTTCCCTACACTGTTCCTGCACTCTCCCTTTCCAATATTCTATGATGAAAAGTTTTCTAAAACACTGTCCCTAGCTCTTGCCACATCTCTCCCTATGCTCAGTTCACAGCAAAATGGTGGCGACTGCTCGGGATGAGGCTTTTATAGGGCTGTGACATCACAAGGGGTGCTGATTGGCTGACTGCACGGCATTAAGGGTCATATCTCCTTCCTTGGCTTTTTACTTTCACTTTGTATCACGTGTAGCCACCATTTTAGGAAAAAAATTGATTTGTTACCACAAAGTGCAGGGAAATTCAAATTTGTGGCAAATCATTTTTTTTTTAAATTCTAATCACAGTCAATTAGTTTCACTTCGATTCGCTCAACCCATTTATGCTTCAAACCTACATTCATTGTGTATCTAATTTGCATAGCCTCTTAAGATCCTACCTAATCCACATCCTTTTCTTCTTTTTGTGCTGTAATCAGTATTAGATACGATCAGTCAATCTGTGCCAATATGTTCCACAGATTATACATGAATTTGCACATTACTCCTGCCTCTGTATAATCGTGCCTTATTATTGTGCCATCTTGTGGCAAATATAGACAACATTTTTCAGACTGTAAGACACACCTGACTATAAGATACACCACAGGTTTACACAGCAGGAAAAAAATGCTTTCTAAATGTTTTCTACTTATTGAACCTTCTTTGGTGGTTTAATGAAGTGGTCACTAACCTTGTGGTTTAGCGCAGAGAGGGATAATAGTGTTAGTCAGCTCATGTTAACCGTATTGTGTCGCCTGCTGACCCTTAACCCTTAGGATACCAGCGCCAAACAACTACGGCACTCTGATCAGGCGGGCGCAGGCAGGAAATAGCCGGACCCCTGCTGTATGCACTGGCATAGGTGAAAACACCGATGCCGGTGCATTAACCCTCGCACTGCCATGGTCAGCGCTGACCACGGCACGTGCGGATATCCTGTCGGGTTGCGATCCCCATCTGGTCCCCGCGCTGCTGTGACGGGACCCAATGGCAGAGAAGGCAGCCCGATGCCTTCCTTAGGCATTGGGCTGCCTTCTACTGTTGCCTGTGAGATCCAGCCCCCTGGATCTCACAGTCAGCAGGCTGTAAGTGTATTACAATGTGTAATACACTTACAGCCAATGCATTACAATACAGAAGAATCAGACCCCCAAAAGTTAAAGTCCCAGACTGGGACAAAAAATAAAGTAAAAAAAAGAAGTTAAAAAAATAAAGTTTAACAGAAAAAAATAAAAGTTTCAAGAAAAAAAAAGTAATTTTCCCAAAATAAAGTTAAAAAAAATTGTAAAAAATAAAGAGAAAAAGAAAAGTAGACATATTAGGTATCGCCGCGTCCATATCGACTGGCTCTATGAAAATATCACATGACCCACCACATGACCCACCCCGAAAGGTGAACTCTGTAAAAAATAAAAACAGTGCAAAAAAAGCCATTTTCTGATCACCTTGTCTCACAAAAAGTGTAATACCAAGCGATCAGTGATCAAAAAGACGTATTAATCCCAAAATGGTACCAATCAAACTGTCATCTCGTCCCACAAAAAATGAGACCCTACCTAAGATAATCGCCCCAAAAATAAAAAAATATGGCTTTCAGAAAATGGCAACACAAAAAAAGATTTTATTCTGTTCAAAAATGCATCTAATGTGTAAAACTTAACAAAAATAAAAATGTTAGACATATTGGTTATCGCCGCGTCCGTAACAACCTGCTCTATAAAAATATTACATGAGATGGCCTCCCAGGTGAATGCTGTAAAAAATTAAAAAAAAAAAACTTTGCCAAAACAGCCATTTTTTCCCTCTTTCCTTACAAAAAGTGTAATAGCAGGCGATCAAAAAGGCGTATTTACCCCAAAATGGTACCAATCAAACCGTCATCTTGTCCCGCAAAAAATTAGACAATACATAAGACAATCGCCCAAAAAATAAAAAAATATGGCTCTCAGAAAATGGCAACACAAAAAAAAGATTTTATTCTGTTCAAAAATGCATCTAATGTGTAAAATTTAACAAAAATAAAAATGTTAGACATATTGGGTATTGCCGAGTCCGTAACAACCTGCTCTATAAAAATATCACATGATTTTCCCCTTTGGGTGAATGCTGTAAAAATAAAAAAATAAAAAACTATGCCAAAACAGCTATTTTTTTTACCTTGACTCACAAAAAGTGTAATACCAAGCGATCAAAAAGGCGTATTTACCCCAAAATGGTACCAATGAAACAGTCATCTCATCCCACAAAAAATGAGACCCCACATAAGACAATAACTCAAAAAAATAAAAATCAATGGCTCCCGCAAACCAATCCATCAAAATCTGTGCCCCCACAGCAGTTTACCACCACATATGGGGTGTTGCCGTATTTAGGAGAAAATGGGGAACAAATTATGGGGTGCTTTTCTCCTGTCACCCCTTGTGAAAATGAAAAATGTGGGGCTAAAGCAACATTTTATTGGAAGAAATAAAACTTTTCATATTCACAGCCAAGTGTTTCCAAATTCCGTAAAACGCTTAGGGGGTCAAAGTGGCCAGTACACCCCTTAATATATTCTTTGAAGGGTGTAATTTCCAAAATGGGGTCACTTTTTGAGGGTTTCCACTGTAGGGGTACATCAGGGTATCTCAATTACAAAATGGTGCCTAAAAACCATTCTAGCAAAATCTGCCTCAAAAATCTGTATGGTGCTCCTTTCCTTCTGACCACTGCCACAAACCCATAGAGACGTTTACCACCACATATGGGGTATTTCTGTAAACTTCAGAATCAGAGTAATGTATATTGAGGTTTAGTTTGCTGTTAACCCTTGCTGTGTTGCAAGAAAAAAATTATTAACGTAATAAATCTACCAAAAAAGTGAAATTTTGAAATTTCACCTCCATTTTCTTTTAAATTCTTGTGGAACACCTCAAGGGTTAATAAAGTTTGTAACATCAGTTTTTTATAATTTGAGGGGTGTAGTTTCTAAAATGGGGTCATTTATTAGTGGTTTCCATTAGGTAAGCCTCACAAAATCACTTTATAACTTAATTGGTGCTAAAAAAAAATGGTTTGGTAAATTTTGTTGAAAATTTGAAAAATGGCTTCTAAACTTCTAAGCCCTCTAACTTGCTAAAAAAATAAAATGACATTTACAAAATGATGCCAACATAAAGTAAACATATGGGGAATGTTAAGTAATAAATATTTTATGAGGTATCACTTTCTGTTTTAAAAGCAGAGAAATTGAAATTTTGAAAATTGAAAATATTTTAAAATTTTTGTTAAATTTGGGATTTTTTCATAAATAAAGGTAAAATATATTGACTTAAATTTATGACTGTCATGAAGTACAATGTGTTACGAGAAAAGAATCTCAGAATGGCCTGGATAAGTAAAAATGTTCTAAAGTCCATAAAGTGATACATGTCAGATTTGCAAAAATTGGCCTGGGATTTAAGGTGAAAAGTGGCTCGGTACTGAAAGGGTTAAACAAACAACAATGGTGTATGTGGTGACCTCATATATTAAATATACCTTCTTTCATTGCTGTGTACTGTCCTGCCATACTTGATCTACTAGATTATTTATGTTATAGGTATTGTCACGTTCCGGGGTGCCCAAAACAGACCTCCGGAACGTCATGCAAACAGGACACAGGCAGATACAGGTAGATTCAGAGCAGGGACCAACAGAATACTTTATTACACATGTAATAAGTGAACATGACACCAGAACCAGGAGTACCCAAAACCAAAAAACACAATCACAAGTGTCAGTTCACACCAGTCACAGAATGCTACGTATACAACTGTCATATACATACATGCAGTTCTGCTGCAAAGACAGCTACCAAACATAGCTTTGCTACATACAGCACTGCTGCATATACAGTTCACTCTAGTTCTCTCTCTCACACACACACAAACTATTTTTTTATTATTTTTATTTTTATAAAAAAATAAATTTCTGTGCACATAAAATCATAGTATGCTCTTCTTGATCTGGCCCTTCCCACTTGTGGCATTATCAAGAGTCCTTAGGCTACAGTGGGGAAAGAAAGTATTTAGTCAGCCACCAATTGTGCAAGTTCTCCCACTTAAAAAAGACGAGAGAGGCCTGTAATTGACATCATAGGTAGACCTCAACAATGAGAGACAAAATGAGAAAACAAATCCAGAAAATCACATTGTCTGATATTTAAAGAATTTATTTGCAAATTATGGTGGAAAATAAGTATATGGTCAATAACAAAAGTTCATCTCAATACTTTGCTATATATCGTTTGTTGGCAATGACAGAGGTCAAACGTTTTCTGTAAGTCTTCACAAGGTTGGCACACACTGTTGCAGGTATGTTGGCCCATTCCTCCATGCAGATCTCCTCTAGAGCAGTGATGTTTTGGGGCTGTCGCTGGGCAACACGGACTTTCAACTCCCTCCAAAGGTTTTCGATGGGGTTGAGATCTGGAGACTGGCTAGGCCACTCCAGGACCTTGAAATGCTTCTTACGAAGCCACTCCTTTGTTGCCCTGGCAGTGTGCTTGGGATCATTGTCATGCTGAAAGACCCAGCCATGTTTCATCTTTAATGCCCTTGCTGATGAAAGGAGGTTTGCACTAAAAATCTCACAATACATGGCCCCATTCATTCTTTCATGTACACGGATCAGTCATCCTGGTCCCTTTGCAGAGAAACAGCCCAAAATCATGATGTTGCCGCCCCCATGCTTCACAGTAGGTATGGTGTTCTTTGGATGGAACTCAGCATTCACTCTCCTCCAAACACGACTAGTTGTATTTCTACCAAACAGTTCTACTTTGGTTTCATCTGACCATATGACATTCTCCCAATACTCTTCTGGAACATCCAAATGCTCTCTAGCAAACTTCAGACTGGCCCGGATATGTACTGGCTTATGCAGGGGGACACATGTGGAACTGCCGGATCTGAGTCCCTGGCGGCGTAGTGTGTTACCGACGGTAGCCTTTGTTATGTTGGTCCCAGATTTCTGCAGGTCATTCACTAGGTCCCCCTTGTGGTTCTGGGATTTTTGCTCACAGTTCATGTGATCATTTTGACCCATGTGGTGAGATCTTGCGTTAAGCCCTTGATCGAGGGAGATTATCAGTGGTCTTGTATGTCTTCCATTTTCTAATTATTGCTCCCACAGTTGATTTCTTCACACCAAGCTACTTGCCTATTGCAGATTCAGTCTTCCCAGCCTGGTGCAGATCTACAATTTTGTTTCTGGTGTCCTTCGACAGCTCTTTGGTCTTCACCATAGTGGAGTTTGGAGTGCGACTGTTTGAGGTTGTGGACAGGTGTCTTTTATACTGATAACAAGTTCAAACAGGCGCCATTACTACAGGTAATGAGTGAAGGACAGAGGAGCCTCTTAAAGAAGTTGTTACAGGTCTGTGAGAGCCAGAAATCTTGCTTGTTTGTAGGTGACAAAATACTTATTTTCCACCATAATTTGCAAATAAATTCTTTAAAAATCAGACAATGTGATTTTCTGGTTTTGTTTTCTCATTTTGTCTCTCATAGTTGGGCTCTACCTATGATGTCAATTACAGGCCTCTCTCATCTTTTTAAGTGGGACAACTTGCACAATTGGTGGCTGACTAAATACTTTTTTTCCCCATTCTACATGCACATGACAGTGAAAAAAATGTCAGTTAAAAATGGACACACTGTCAGTTTTTCATGGCTATTTTGCATCAGTGTGTGGGTCAATTTTCTGGCTGTGTGTCCATTTTTAATGTCCGTTTTGCATCTGTTTTTCATGTCCGTTAAAAACGGACATTAAAAAACAACTGAATTTGATGGGCAATTATTTCTAGACCCACACTTCTTAGAACACCCACAGGATGGTAGGTCCCCAGCTAAAATAATGTCCCCCATAGTGTAGGACTTTTTTTTTACTGCCTCCAGCTTTAAAAGGGTTATCCAATACTGTAAACTGCCCCCCATATGCTGTGCCCCTCACAGGGAATATACTATGTCACTCCCCGCGCCGCTCTTGGTCCCTGCATTTCCGCTGCTGCTTCTCCCCGTGCGTCAATGAAAACATCCAGTGTCGGGAGGGAGCAGCCAATGACAGGCGGGGACGGGGACAAGCCTTCCTAGCATCACCCACTGTGAGGGAAACGGCATATGGGGGGACAGTTTATAGTATTGGATAACCCCTTTAATAATGCCCCACATGTCGGCCCCCGGATAAAATAATGTCCCCCATAATGTTGGATTTTTTTTACTGCCTCCAGCTTTAGTAATGCCTCCAGCTAAAATAATGTTCCCCATAGTGTATTTTTTTTTTACTGCCCCCAGCTTCAATAGTGCCCCCAATGTAGGCCCTCTTCTTAAATAAATTCACCCATTGTGTTAATAATGCCCCCATAATGCCCCCTGCTGTTTTTTAAGTTGATTTGACAAAAAACAAAAAACCCTCACCTGCCGATAGACCTGCGATGTGCACGATGATGTCACCACATGCTCCCACGTGGCTACCTCATCATGCATATCGTATGTTTTAAACCCCTAAATGGCCATATTGTTAAAGTGTACCCATTTTTAACAACTGTTAGACGGGTGCACTCTCTGTCTAAGCCGCCATTAAAAACGGTCCCATTGATTTCAATGGGGTCCCTCTGGCCGTGGAAACAGCCAAAAATAGGACATGTCCTATTTTTGGATGGGCGCTTTTCACTGACTGTTAAAAGAACGGCCATGTGCACTTTTTAGCATAACTTTTTCTAGCAAAAAAGTGGAGTTATAGTCCAAAAATAACATAATTTTCTGAAATAGATGAATACATTTTTGTTTGAAGATCCAGCTATGCACACTTTCAATGTTATGCGTAATTGTCTGCCCTAAATATTTAGAGCCTATTGAACACATATTCAGAATGTAATGCAAACGGTATGTCCTGACTTATAGACAGCATACTTCATACCACTGTTTACAAAAAGCATCTTCTACTCTGCTTGGTGATGTATATTTACTTTTATTTACTTTCAAATGGTTGAAAAGTTTAAATTGTAGCCTG
The DNA here is from genome assembly GCA_900303285.1 of Rhinella marina. Lineage (NCBI taxonomy): Eukaryota > Metazoa > Chordata > Amphibia > Anura > Bufonidae > Rhinella > Rhinella marina. The sequence continues at coordinate 3,151 of ONZH01026502.1, read as the reverse complement.
TACACAAATATTTTACTTCAAATATGTGGGCACAAAAATACAAGAGTGACTACTACAATTCTAACAACACTGAAAAATAGTTTTATTTCAAACCCCTCAAGAACTATCCAAAGGATAAAAGTTCAGGGAAAGTTCCCAGAGTATAATTGATATTGTGTTTTGGAATATTACTCTCAAATACTTTGAGGAAATGTCCTTACAATGCAAACAAAAGCTATAAAGCCGTGCAATACAGCAAGTTTAGAATCCAGTGTATTGATTTGAGAGTCATTTATCTTGGCTACTTGAAGACATTAAGCTCATCCTCTACAGTCATCCTTGAAACTAATGGTACAATCTCTTGACAGCATTTTGATCAGTAAAACAGACTGATTTTCAACCGCAAAGTAATTTACCCCTTCTTTTTCAATTTTGCAGAGTGTCTCTCGAAGCAATAAGTGACTCGCTTAACTTATAGTTTATGACGAACATGTTTATCTCTAGAAAGTTTCTGTTACTATTTTTCTAGTTGTAGTTTCTGTATAGCTTTGATACAATGTATAAAGTTGATTTAGGAACATTATTTCTGCATATTGTTAATTTTTCCTTATAAACTGTATGAAACGACATCACAGTACTAACAAGGAGGCCGTGAAAAAACAAAAGTGATACCAAGCACAAGTCACTGTAAAGTGCAATAAATACATAATTACAGATGAGGGAATCTTCCAAGAGTCGGTTCGTTTTGGATTCATACATTTTTTAAAAAGTTTGGGTAGGATCTGAATTTATTTTTTCCGAACAAAAGTTGCTCCAATTGCCCTTGAAATTGGTATATAACCTCCTTTAGTACTCTAAAATACAGATTTATTTTATTTTTTTAAATTAAAACCTCCTATCTTGTTTCGTTAATTTTTTACGAATTTTTTTATTTTCCCTCGCCATTCCCCTTGGTCTGATACAATTTCAGGTGTAACTGTATCTACTTTTATCGGTACCGTGCAAACTACAGTTATTGCTTGGCTGCATTTGACTGCAATTACCTCCTGCCTGATGGTGACAGAACACTATTGATTGCTTATGCGATGGGCACCGTTTTGCAAGATTCACCTGAAACGAACCAGAAAAGATTTGGGTTCAATTCGGTGCCTAAAAAAATTGGAGATTTGGAATGAGTCTCCAAATCTGTGAATAGATTCATTCATTTCTATACTTCATATCCTTGCTTCATACTATTGAACTGAGCACAGCAAAATTACAAAAGAAGTAGACCCTCTTCTCATCATTCACAATTCTATAGAATGGATTTGCTCTGCTCAACAGACAAATGGTGACGATAGGTTGTAAATAGAGATGAGCGAACATGCTCGTCCGAGCTTGGTGCTCGTTCGAGCATTAGGTTATTCGCATATGCTCGCTACTCGGACGAGCATATCGCGATCCTCGAGGAAATGGCAACTTCCTCTTCCTGCATGTTAGCCGCCTTTTTTCAGCCAATCAACATGCAGGAGAGTCTTTGGTACCTCCTAGCATCACCTGGGCCCCTACAAGTCGATAGCAGGGATTGGCTGGCCAGATCAGATGACCTGAGGATATAAGAATCTGGTCCCGCGCTGCTCACGTCATACGCCATCTGCATGAGATTAGGGATAGAGCTGCTGTCTGTCAGGGAGAGTGTTAGGGCCTGAATTTAGTTGTTGGTTAGGCAGGAATCACCCACAAAGAACCCAACAGCCCTTCTAAGGTTTGTGTTACAAAACCGCCGTCTAAACACTACGTCTTTTCTCTCTTTTTTCTAATTATACAGTGCAGCGACAAATTCAGTGATTTGCGGGCCTAAAGCCTACATCTAAACACTACGTCTTTTCTCTCAGTTTTCAAATTATACAGTGCAGCAACAAATTGAGTGGTTTGCGGGACAAAAAACGCCGTCTAAACACTACGTTTATTCTCTCAGTTTTCAAATTACACAGTGCAGCGACAAATTCAGTGATTTGCGGGCCTAAAGCCTACATCTAAACACTACGTCTTTTCTCTCTTTTTTGAAATTATACAGTGCAGCGACAAATTGAGTGGTTTGCGGTACAAAAACCACCGTCTAAAGACTATGTTTGTTCTCTCAGTTATATATCATACATTGAAGTGAACATACAAAATGTTGAACCCAAGGGCTAAGGGTCGAGGACGAGGGCGTGGGCGCGGGCGTGGGCGTTCAAGTAGTGTAGGGGGCAGAGGCCGTGGTCCTGAGCAGGGTGACACAGTACATGCTGATGAGGGAGCAGTGGAACGCCGCAGAGTTTTGCTCCCTAGCTTCATCTCGCAACTTACTGGTTCACGTGGTACACCACTATTGAAACCACAACAGTGCGAACAGGTGATGACGTGGATAGCGGACAATGCGTCCAGTAATTTATCCACCACGCAGTCTTCCACGCAGTCCACCCACGCTAGCCAAGGGAGTAGACCTCTGGCTCCTCCAGCTCAACCTCCTTCCCCCCAGCCTGCCCCCCCACAGAAAGTATGGATTCAGATCCGGCATACTCACAGGAACTCTTTTCAGGACCCTACCCAGAGACACAAACCACTGCTCAAGAGCAACCTGAGCAGTTGCTCTGTCCCGATGCCCAAAATTTAGAACTTTTGCAGTCTGTGGGTGATGAGAGTGTGGAATTAGTGCAAGTAGTGCGTGAAGAGGTGTCGGATGATGATGATGATGAGACACGGTTGTCAGACAGTGACGTTGTTGTCAGGGCAGTAAGTCGGAGGGGGGAGCAGAGTGAGGAATCGGAGGAAGAGCTGTTGGATGATGAGGTGACTGACCCGAGCTGGGTTGGTAATCCAACTCAAGACAGTGCTTCTGAAGTGGAGGCAAGTGCAGCACCAGAACAGGTTGGAACAGGCAGTGGCCAGAGGAAGAAGCAGGGCCAGAGCAGGTAGATCAGCAACTGTTTCATGGAGTCAAGTTCCCGTGCTGAGGCCTAGATGTTCGCAAGCCTGGAGGTTTTTTAAAGAAACTGAGGATGACCGACGGACTGTGGTGTGCAACCTGTGTCACACCAAGATCAGCAGGGGAGCCACCACTACCAGCCTAACCACTACCAGCATGCGTAGGCATATGAGTGCTAAACACCGACTCAGTGGAACCAAGCCGTTCACCTCCTGCGGGTCACAC
>ONZH01026501.1:0-11907 GCA_900303285.1 Rhinella marina | reverse complement strand
GACCGTAGGTGCAGCTCGAGAAAAGTCTTGAAGATGGAAGCGAGAGGTATGAATTATGGAGGATGTTAATCTTAGGTCATTAACAGAACGGAGAGCACGAGTAGGGTGGTAGACAGAGATAAGGGAGGAGATGTAGGTGCAGCACTGTGGAGAGATTTGTGGGTGAGAAGTTTGAGCTGTATTCTGTGGTGGATGGGCAACCAGTGAAGTGATTGGCATAGACTAGTAGCATCAGTGTAGCGGGAGGACAGATGAGTCTGGCTGCAGCATTTAGGACAGACTGAAGGGGGGAGAGTTTAGAGAGAGGGAGACCGATTAGTAATGAGTTGCAATAATCAAGACGAGAATGAATCAAGGCAACAAGAGTTTTTGCCGTTTCCATCATAAGAAAATGGCGGATTCTGGCGATATTCTTGAGGTGCAGATGACAAGAGCGTGTAAGTGATTGAATATGGGGAACAAAGGAAAGATCAGAATCAAATGTGGCCCCAAGACAGCGGGCACGTTGCACAGAAGTTATCATAGTGCTACAGACCGAAATTCAAATATCAAGTTTAGGTGAGTTAGTAGATGGGGGAAAGACAAAATAATCAAATATTGTCCTTATAAAAACACGCAACTGCTAAAAAGAATAAATAGGCCATGATGCTGTACGTGTAGAAAATATAAATTACTTACAATGGAGTTCGTTGTCGCTGCTAGTCCTTAGCCGGATGTTATGGTTGGATCATAATCCCTGACAAGCAGAGCAGAGAGGAGGATGAGGCAGCTCTTTACCTCAGTGTTGTGAAGTAACATGTCCTCCTGTGTGATTAGGACAGGTTTTGTGTGCACAAATAGGACGGCAGCCATTTGATTTCTCCTAATGATTGCTCCCTAGAAAAAATGAACCAATATAGCTAATGAATTTTCTTAATTCCTGGAGAATCCCTTTAAATCCCCCTTTGGCGCGGCCCTCCCCGTCTGTATCATGAGCAATTCATCGCCCGCAGCAGCATTCAGTCCCCACTATGCAATGAATTGCCTGTATTCACTACCAGCCCTCTCAATATGTCACGTGTGTGACAGCTGAGGCTAGTTTCACACTAGTGTTAGTTTGTCCGGCGGCTGGACAAATACCACAGCATGCTGGGGTTTTGATCATATGCTGTATTGGAAAGTTTTTACAGGGTGGTTAAGAGATATGGCGTGAAAAGAAAGGATTTGCGAAATTTGTTAAATCAACAAGATGCTTATACCCTGCGTAAGCCAGCAAGGAAAAACGTTATGAAAAATTTTAAAACCGTTGCCAACATTGACAGATTATGGCAAATTGACTTAGTTGACATTTGTAAATATGCGGCAGCCAATGATAACACGAGATATATTTTCTTATTCAAAAGTTCTTGTGTGTTATCCTTTTAACAAACAGAATATTTACCGCACAGAAGAAGGAGATGAATATCACTTGTGTTGTAAAACATAGCAGGAGAATACTGATGAGCAGGGGTGGATTAAGGATCCCATGGGCCCTGGGCAGTTTATAATGCATGGGCCCCTGCCCCGCCCCCACACGCTCCACCCCTGCCCTGCCCCCACACGCTCCACCCCTGCCCCGCCCCCACACGCTCCACCCCTTCCCCGCCCCCACATGCTCCACCTCTGCCCCGCCCCCACCCACATTTTGCCTCCTTAAAAAAAAATGGTAAAAACACAGCATAAGGCCTTGCTGGGTAACCTATTTAACCCTATGCTGCATCAATAACTAATATAGTCTGAAGGCTATCTTCACATACAAGCAGTATAGGGTTAAAATGGTTACCCAGCAAGGCTTTATGCTGTGTTTTTACCATATTGAGGCAGCAAAAGGCCTTGGTGAGTAACCTTACATACATACACACAGACACATACATACATACACACACATACACACACACATACATGAAACACATATATACTTACAGTTACTTTTCCCTTGTCCTGACGCCACTCTGGAGGGGGCTGGGCCTTGGTCTTCTTCTTTCCCCTCTTGCCGCGCTGCACAGGTCCTTCCCTGTCCAGGACCAGCAGCGCAGCATGGGGAGGAGGCGGGGCCAGCTGGGAGTGCACAGGAGCGCTCTCAGTACGTTAGGGGGGCGGGGCCTAAAAGTTGCAGCGGTGAGTGGGCCAGGAGAGGCCCGGAGCGCAGGGACGCATCTTAATGATGCAGAGTAGGGGGCGGGGCCTCCCATGCGCTCCGGGCCCCCCTGTGCCGGCGGGCCCCATAGCAGTGGCGTTGTCTGCCTATATGGGCAGTACGCCACTGCTTCCTAATGTGATTATAATGGGGGCAATCCGGCCTGTGCCCCCCCAGGAGGCTGGGCCCCGGGCGGTTGCCCAGATTGCCCTCATTATAATCTGCCTATGCTGATGAGTAGTTCAGTAGATGTTATACACGAAAGGTGGATTTATCTACTCCATCTGTATGAAAAATGAGCAAAGAATAAAGAGAAAGAAATAAAAAGTAAACCAAAACACTGAGCATTTGGGTAAGCGAGATTGACCCCATATTTGAATAGCTAGATGAGGCTCAGCACAAGCAAGAGAAAGCAAAGAAATTGAGGGAAGATGGGAAGGAGGGGGAAGATTACGATATCTGGATGGGCATCAGATCCCTCACTGTCCTTACCAGATTTTGAGAATGGCCTAGCCGAGTACATGTCTCTTGTACAAATCTCTGGAGAGCAGAAATCCGATAGTGGACTATCAGTAAATTGCGAAGAATTCCTGCAAGGCTATACGCTGTTTGCATTCGACCGTTCACCTGATTAAGGGCCGGGTGGACATCTCTCACTGATTAAAACAGGAAACCTACGTGCTGAAATATGGTTTGCAGTGCCCACTCCAAACACTGATGGTAGTATAGGCGGTCAATTCATTCATTTTACAAATTAATAATCATTGTGAAATTCTGTACGATCAATGCTAATTATGAACATCCTGGAACTTACCAATTGTTTTACTTCAGAGCCCTACAGAAAACGTATAATTGCGGGTGTTTCTGTGTGACTTCCTACCCTAATACAAGATCGTTCAAAAACTGGCGGCGTGCACTGTCAATACGGATAATTCCCACCAGCGCGGTCCCCACTGGATATATATCGTGCTATGCGATAATAAAGTTGCCTTGTTTTTTGACAGCTATGGTTTTGCACCCACCAGTGAGATATTTCCTAAAGACTTTATATTTTTTTTTAAAGAAATTGTAAAACATACATTTATCAATGCAATCAGTTGCAAGACACCAACAGCTCATTTTGTGGACATTATTGTATATTTATACTTTATCATTTCGCTCAGGCCTGTCCTATGAAAAGTTTTTACAATTCTTTACTGAGAACTTTAAAAGAAACGATCGTTTAGTTTCTAGTTTCTGTTTACTTTTAAGAATTCATCTAAACCCTTTTTAAAACCGTCCACTGTTCCTGCTGTGACCACATCCTGAGGAAGTCTATTCCACAGATTTACAGTTCTTACAGTAAAGAAGCTTTGACGCTTCTGGAGACTGAACTTTTTCTTCTCCAGTCGGAGGCAGTGCCCCTTGTCTTTTGAGGGTATTTTACATGCAATTGTTTTTCATTGTATTTTTTGTACGGCCCATTTATATATTTGTATAGGTTAATCATGTCCCCCTTTAGACGTCTCTTCTCAAGACTAAATAAATTCAATTATTTTAATCTTTCTTCATAACTAAGAGCTCCAGGCCCCTTATCAGTTTAGTAGCTCTCTTCTGTACTTTTTCCAGCTGCAGTACGTCCTTTCTATGGACTGGTACTCAGAACTGAACTGCATATTCCAGATGAGGCCGCACCAATGCTTTGTAAAGTGGTAATATTACATCCCTGCCCCAGAAGTCCATGCCTTGTTTAATGCATGATAATACCCTGGTGGCCTTACAAGCAGTTGATTGACATTGCATGCTGTTAGTTAATCTATGATCTCCAAGGACACCCAAATCCTTCTCTACAAGTGACTCCCCCAGTGTTACATCCTCTAGGACATATGAAGCACAGCGATTATTACTACCAAAATGCGTGACTTAACATTTATCCACATTGAACCTCATTTGCCAAGTTGATGCCCAATCATTCAGTGTCCAAGTCAGCTTGTAGTTTATGGACATCTTCCATAGACTGTACAGTACTACATAGCTTAGTGTCATCTGCAGAAATAGAAATGGTGTTATTAATCCCGTCCTCTATGTCATTAATAAATAAATAAAAATAGAGGACCCAACACTGAACCTTGGGGTACACCACTTATAACCCGGGACCATTCTGAATAGGAATCATTGACCACAACTCTCTATAATTACCTGTGGAGGGCACAGCAATAACTGAACTGAGGTCTTTAAGAACTTCTGGGTATAACCCATCTGGACCCGGAGCCTTGTTCTCATTTACCTTATTTGACTTAGCTTGGACCATATCTACAGTTAGCTAGTTGAGTATATTACTGGATGTACTGACAGCCCTAGCACCACCAATATCAGCTCCATTCTTTTCTTTTGTATATACAAAGCTAAAAAAACCAAACATTTAGTAACTCTGCCTTTTCCTCATCTTCCTTATCATTATTTAGGGGACCTACCTGCTCAGACCATAGTTTTTTAGCATTTATATATTTAAAGATTTTTGGGGGATTTGTTTTGCTGTCTTTTTCTACCTGCTGTTCATTTTGTATTTTTGCAGGTTTTATCTCCTTTTTACATATTTTATTAAGCCCATTGTAAACTTCAAAGGCTACAGCTGACCCCTCAGATTTGTACTTTTAAATTCCCTTTTTTTGTCATTTATTGCTCTTTTTACAGTATCGGTAAGCCATGGGGGGGGGGGGGGTAATTTTAGCCATTTATACTTGCTACCTAGGGGAATGCATTTTTTGGTGCAATTACTCAATGTGGATTTAAAGCTCTCCCATTTATTATATGACAGTAGCTGCTCCCAGTTTATGCCCTGAAATGCTGCCCTCAACCTGGGGAAATTGGCCTTTTTTAAAATTCAGTATTTTTGCTCTACCAGCCCGATTTTGCTTCTTATAGTTCATCTATATAAAATAAGATTTCACCTGTGCGTTTTGAGTGAGCGTTATTGATAACAGGGGTCTTGTCTGGGAATGTCCACAGCTTCATGGGTTGGGGAAGGATGAGTAGCAGACACCATATTCTTGGGGGCTGAGATACTGCAGCAATCATGACATGTCCATCCAAGTGAAAGCAATTTCAGGAATTTTAAGACTTGCTCTATGGTCTATATATCAGTGTATAGTACACAGTCTCTGGTATATATATATATATATATATAATTTATATAATAGGACTGTTTTCTGGTCTGTATATCAGTGTATAGGACGCAGTCTCCAGTGTATATATATCATTTATATAATAGGACTGTTCTCCGGTCTGTATATCAGTGTATAGGACGCAGTCTCCGGTGTATATATATCATTTATATAATAGGACTGTTCTCCGGTCTGTATATTAATGTATAGGATGCAGTCTCCGATGTGTGTATGTATATATATATATATATATATATATTATGTAATAGGATTGTTTTCCTGTCTGTATTTCAGCGTATAGGACCCACTCTCCAGTGTATATATAATTTATATAATAGGACTGTTCTCCGGTCTGTATATCAGTGTATAGGACGCCGTCTCCAGTGTATATATCATTTATATAATAGGACTGTTCTCCGGTCTGTATATCAGTGTATAGGACTGAGTGTGCTCCTGAGACAAGTGACTGAGCTAAGTGACCAGTAGAGTTATAAGAGATTGTTGTTTGTACAAGGATTATATACAGCTAAAATCTGTTTTGTTTGGTGTAGCATACATTAGCAAATAGAATCAGAACAGACACAAGTTTAAACTGCTTTTTTGCCTTTTTTTTTCCTCTAGTCTGCTGATTGCCTGTGGGTGTGGTTAATTAATCTCAGGTGTATAAAAGTATCAGTTAAACTCAGACTGAGCCTTGCTCTTGACTGAGTGTGCTCCTGAGACAAGTGACTGAGCTAAGTGACCAGTAGAGTTATAAGAGTTGTAAAGAAGTTGTAAAAAGTTTGCAGTAAGTACTTTATTCTTGTTAATTGATTGCTGTTTTGTAACTGGGATGGATAGCAAGATTGAAAGTTTTCAACAGTGCACAGTCTGCCACATGTATGAGCAACAGGAGCAGCAGTTCCTGGGTGAATACCGCTGTGGTAGATGTGAGCATGTTGCCAATCTGGAAGCTCACATTAGAGATCTGGAGAAGCATATTGCAACAGTGAGGGAAACAAGAGATCTTGAGAGGGGCCTGCTTCTCACAGAACAGGCAGTTATGGGGTCTGTTATGGAGGGTGGAGAGGAAAATCAGGAGGCCCATATAAGGAGCTGGGTTAACCCGAATAGAGGGAGTGGCAAGGGGTCTAGGAAAAGGAAGGCCAGTCCTGTTTCTGTGCACCTAAGCAAAATTGCCAAGTTAGGTGATGATGCGAGGGTGTCAGTCTCAGAAATGGCAACCCTAGTGGATACTGGTCTCCCTAACAGCCGGGGGAACAGTCCATCTAGTAGTGGGGGGTATGGTAAAGCAGGCAGGCCAAGACAGCTAGTAGTGGTAGGGGATTCCATAATCAGGAAGACGGATAGAATAATTTGTCGCCAAGACCGCCTCAACCGAATGGTTTGCTGTCTCCCTGGTGCCAGGGTTCGGCATGTGGTGGAACGGGTGGACAAATTACTGGGAGGGGCTGGGGATGACCCAGCTGTCGTGGTCCATGTGGGAACCAACGACAGAATTAATGGTAGGTGGAGGTCTGTTAAGAATAATTATAGAGAACTAGGAGCCAAGTTGAAGGGATGGACCTCCAAGGTTGTATTCTCAGGAATACTGCCTGTGCCATGCGCATCGCAGGACAGACAGCGGGAGCTGAGGGAGTTGAATGCATGGCTCAAGTCTTGGTGTAAGGGAGAAGGGTTCGGGTTCTTAGAGCACTGGGCTGATTTTTCATTGGGGTACAAATTGTATTCTGCGGATAAATTGCACCTGAATGGAAGAGGGGCTGCTGTGCTGGGGGAGAGAATCCTAGAGGGGGTGGCTGAGTTTTTAAACTAGGGATGTGGGGGGGAGGACAAGCAGAAAATAAAGCAAAGCATGCAGTGGTAGATAGGTTAGAGAGTGGTCAGAACAGAGTGGTGGGTGGAGAAGTGGACCACGGGGGGAGGATAACAGCAGTGGATAAGGAGATCCATGTGTTACAAATCAGCAGAAAAAACATGTCTAGTCAGAATACATCAATAAATTACATTTCTAAACCTAAATGTACACAAACACATGGTAATTTAAAGTGTATGTTCACAAATGCCAGAAGTCTAGCAGGCAAAATGGCTGAGCTTGAGGTCATGGTACTGGAGGAGGAAATTGATATAGTTGGAGTTGCTGAGACATGGCTGGACTCTTCGCATGACTGGGCTGTCAATCTCCAGGGTTATACTCTGTTTCGGAGGGATAGGGAGATTAGGAAAGGAGGAGGAGTATGTCTGTATGTTAGAAGTAGTATAAAAGCGAGTATGAAGAAGACAATAGTGGGCGATGATTGTGTGAATGCAGAATCTGTGTGGGTGGAATTACAAGGGGAGACTAACAATGAAAGAATTATTTTTGGTGTAATTTATAGACCCCCTAACATCACTGAGGAAATAGAGGATCAGCTGCATAGACAAATAGAGTGGGCTGCCCAGGCGGGTACAGTAGTGATTATGGGAGATTTTAACTTCCCTGGTATTGACTGGGGTCATGGATCGGCTTCAACTGCAAAGGAGAGAAATTTTCTTAACTTATTGCAGGATAATTTTCTGGGTCAGTTTGTAGAAGAACCAACAAGAAGTGATGCACTGTTGGATCTGGTTATATCTAACAATGCAGAGATACTTGAGGAGGTAATTGTTCGGGAAAACCTTGGTAATAGTGACCACAATATAGTTACTTTTATCCTAAAGTGTAGAAAGCATAAACATGCTGGGAGATCAAAAACATTTAATTTTAAAAAGGCCAATTTCCCAGGGTTACGGGCCGCACTCCAGGACATAGACTGGGAGCAGCTGTTGTCAAATAGTGGCACAGATGATAAATGGGAGACCTTCAAATCTACACTGGGTAACTATACTGCAGACTTTATTCCTAGGGGGAACAAATACAAACGCTTAAAATTAAACCCTGCGTGGCTTAATGCAGATGTTAAAAGGGCAATACATGAAAAACAAAGGGCATTTAAAATATACAAATCAGAGGGGTCTGCCATAGCCTTTAATAACTACAAAAGGGTTAATAAAAATTGTAAAAGGACTATAAAAGCAGCAAAGGTTCAAAATGAAAGGCTGGTGGCCAGGGATAGCAAAACCAATCCCAAAAAATTCTTCAAATATATAAATGCAAAAAAACCTAGGTCAGAGCATGTAGGACCCCTGAATAATAGTGATGGGGAATTGATTACTGGGGATCAGGAAAAGGCGGAGCTACTGAATGAGTTCTTTAGTTCTGTATATACACATGAAGAGGTGGGAGCTGCTGTCGGTAGAGTAAGTGCTGGTGATACTTCATGTAATATACTCAACTGGTTCAATATAGATATGGTCAAAGCTAAGCTAAACAAAGTAAACGTGAATAAGGCTCCAGGACCGGATGGGTTACACCCAAGAGTTCTTAAGGAACTTAGTTCAGTAATTTCTTTGCCCTTGTATATAATATTCAAAGATTCTCTGGTGACTGGCATAGTGCCGAGGGACTGGCGTAAAGCAAATGTGGTGCCCATCTTCAAGAAGGGCTCTAGGTCATCCCCAGGGAATTATAGACCGGTGAGCTTAACGTCCATTGTGGGGAAACTTTTTGAGGGTCTAATAAGGGACTATATACAGGAATATGTTTTGGATAATAGTATTATAAGTGATAACCAGCATGGTTTTACTAAGGACAGAAGCTGTCAGACTAACCTGATTGGTTTTTATGAAGAAGTGAGTAGAAGTCTGGATAGAGGGGCGGCTGTGGATATTGTGTATTTGGACTTTGCAAAAGCGTTTGACACGGTCCCTCATAGACGACTGATGGGTAAATTAAGGTCGGTTGGATTAGAAAATCTACTCTGTAACTGGATTGAGAACTGGCTGAAGGAGCGTACTCAGCGAGTGGTGGTGAATGATTCCTACTCTGAATGGTCCCCAGTTATAAGTGGTGTACCCCAAGGTTCAGTGCTGGGTCCACTTTTATTTAATTTATTTATTAATGATATAGAGAGAGGAATTAACAGCACTGTTTCAATTTTTGCAGATGACACTAAGCTTTGTAGTAGAGTCCAGTCTATGGAAGATGTGCAGAAGTTACAAGCTGACTTGGACACACTGAGTGTTTGGGCATCCTCTTGGCAGATGAGGTTCAATGTGGATAAATGTAAAGTTATGCATCTGGGTACTAACAACTTGCATGCCTCCTATGTCCTAGGGGGAGTAACACTGGGAGAGTCACTTGTAGAGAAGGATCTGGGTGTCCTTGTAGACCATAGACTGCAGAATAGCATGCAATGTCAATCGGCTGCTTCTAAGGCCAGCAGGATATTGTCATGTATTAAAAGAGGCATGGACTCGCGGGACAGGGATGTCATATTACCACTGTATAAAGCATTAGTAAGGCCTCATCTGGAATATGCTGTTCAGTTCTGGGCTCCGGTTTATAGGAAGGATGTCCTGGAGCTGGAAAGGGTGCAGAGACGGGCAACTAAACTGATAAGGGGCATAGAGCATCTTAGCTATGAAGAAAGATTGAAGGAGTTAAACTTGTTTAGTCTTGAGAAGAGACGTATAAGGGGGGACATGATCAACCTGTATAAGTATGTAAATGGCCCATACAAAAAATATGGTGAAAAACTGTTCCAGGTAAAATCCCCTCAAAAGACAAGGGGGCACTGCCTCCGCCTGGAGAAGCAAAGGTTCAGACTCCAGGGGCGACAAGCCTTCTTTACTATAAGAACTGTGAATCTGTGGAACAGTCTACCGCAGGAGCTGGTCACAGCAAAGACAGCTGAGGGCTTCAAAACAGGCTTAGATAAATTCTTAGAGAAAAGAAGGTCACCACATATTAAGAAATGTTGAGTCATGTCTTAAGGTTACCAGTCCCCCTCCCCTTCATCACTCCTACCCCCTCCCTTGGTTGAACTTGATGGACATGTGTCTTTTTTCAACCGTATTAACTATGTAACTATGTAACTATGTAACTATGTATATATATCATTTAATTAATAGGACACAGTCTGCGGTGTATATATGTACTCTGGTACATATGTATGTTGTACTCATATGCTCTACAGTAAATGTAATCTCTCATTTCAGGACCTCTGTATGGTGGCGCTATTGCAGAAGTCATTGAATTCCCCTGGTTAATGAGGATCAGTGGATTACTGTGCATGATCTACTGTCCTCTGTGTCTCTTGCTTAGAAATCCACCAGCCAAAGAAGAGAAAACGGTCAGCAATTTGCTTTTTTATTATAATAAAATGTTTAGTTTAAAAGTAAATGGAAAGGATTTTCTGGGACCCTCCTTGTTTCTCTTTTTCGGTCCCTGTCAGCACACAGGAAATGGTTTCTCAGCCACTGGCACTGTAGTTGTCCTGCTTGTCTAGAGGGACTAGAAAGTTGAAATGCAGTGTCCCAGGGAACCACTACAAGGGGCTATTTTGATGCTACTAATTTAGGGCTTATGGATACGACCCTAACCATTTTGTGGCCTGTAATTCACAGATTCACAAAACATGGATCCTAGCAGTGTGCATGCCACCAATTTTTTTTTTCATAATTCTTTAGAAATCTTCTATCAATGTCTGCAGAACAACGGGGCCATGGAACAGACATACGGATACGGACAGCATATGGTGTGCTGTCCCCATGTTTTGCGGCCCCATTGAAATAAATGGGTGAGCATCTAATAAAAAAAAAAAAGGTGCGGATTGGATTCGGACTGAAAACACGATTATGTGCATGAGGCCTTAAATCATGTGATTTGTGGTTGAAGCACTTATTTTTCTACTCACTACTATATATATATTTATATATATATCCGATAGGAATGTCTGGGCAACAGATTCAGGAATTCATCGGTTACAAAAAGCCGCTGTGCTCACAGGAGCTCTGGCATCTCTCCTGAGCACAGCGCTGTGCGTAGTATAGTGGTGGTGCTAGGTATTGCAGCCCAGCCCCTTTTACTCCAATATTCCTGAGCTGTAACTAGAGATGAGCGAATCTTCAAAAATTTGCTTTGGCGAATAATCGACAAATTTATAACAAGATTCCTTCTTACTACAAATTTATTATTATAGCGTTAAAAAATAATCATTGTTTTGCGAACATTCCTGCACAAATTAAGAACATACAGTCTAATCATTGTTAAAAGTACGCTAATGAACTAAATACGTGAGCATTATCGTACAAAGTGCGTACGAATCCTTAGCGTACTATTGTGTCATACTCACGCACGACGCTAGGCTGCAGTGTACAGTCCTCAGAGGCAGTCCATATGAGGTAGAAAAGTAAGGTGCTAGCTATCAGGCTAAGTGCATAATTTACCAAAAACACCGTACAACAAGTGGATAATAGAACAAATTGCAGTACCTGAAAAAGAATACACACAATGGGCTAAAGTGCTTGAATGTTGCTGAACCTGTAAAAACCTTATTACTAAAATACTGCAAAGACATAATTATGCAAACATTTTAGTGCAATCAATTTCACATTTGTAAGCATAATAGGCTCAGATAAACGTTTGAGTCCCTCCTCGTGGCTGCTTGGCATAAAACACTGGAACACATAGTCCAAAATTCAATTGTAATCAGCTGTGAGGTCATTTTGTAATCCAAACAGGTAACG
>ONZH01026500.1:0-14439 GCA_900303285.1 Rhinella marina | reverse complement strand
GTCCTGGCGATTTGTCTATTTTAATCTTTTTAAGACACAGCTCTACTTCTTCCTGGGTCAGACAGGGCACTTTTAATGGGGAATTTACTTTTATATTCTGCATTTCATCTGACAGTTTATTTTCCTCAGTGAATACAGTGGAGAAAAAGATATTTAGTAGCTTTGCTTTCTCCTCATCGCTCTCTGCAACTCCCCCCTCATTACTCTGTAAGGGGCCGACACCTTCAGGTTTATACTTTTTACCATTTATATAATTAAAGAACATTTTAGGGTTAGTTTTACTCTCTTTGGCGATTAATCTCTCGGTCTCTAGTTTGGCTGTTTTTATTTGTCTTTTACGTATTCTATTTTTTTCCTTATAGTTTTTCAATGCTTCCTCGCTCCCCTCCTGTTTTAGTGATTTAAATGCTTTCTGTTTGTCATTTATTGCTTTCTTTACAGTTCTGTTTATCCACATTGGTTTTTTCTTGTTCCTTAACCTTTTATTCCCATAAGGTATGTACCTCTCACAATTAGATATTAAGATGCTTTTAAAAATATCCCATTTTGTGGCTGTATTTTTGTCCCAGTTAGTTAGGCCTATGGCCTCTCTTAGTTGGCTAAATTTAGCTTTTTTGAAGTTTGGTATTTTTGTTCCTCCCTGAAGAAACGCTCTTTTGAATGACAGTTGGAAGGTTATTATATTATGGTCACTATTTCCCAGGTGTCCCCCAACCTGCACATCTGTTGTTCTGTCAGGTCTATTGGTTAATACTAAGTCCAGTATGGCCATCCCTCTAGTCGGGTCCTGAACCAGTAGGGAAAGGTAATTGTCTTTGGTTATTTCCAAGAACCTCTTTCCTTTATGAGATATACAGGTTTCAATTTTCCAGTCTATATTTGGGTAGTTGAAATCCCCCATAATAACGACCTCATTATGATTTGCCACCTCGTCTATTTTGTTTAGAAGTAGATTTTCTATGGGCTCTGGTATATTAGGGGGTTTATAATAAACTCCTATTAGTATTTTATTATTGTTTTTGGCTCCATTTATTTCTACCCACAGTGACTCCACAGTGTGGGCTTTAGACAGGACTTTACATAAAGGCAGACCCCTCCCCCTCTCCGGTTTTGGCGATCCTTTCTAAACAGACTGTAACCCTGTACGTTAACTACCCAGTCATAGGTATCATCCAGCCATGTCTCAGTTATTCCCACTATGTCATAGTCCTCCTCACACATCACTAATTCCAGTTCACCAATTTTATTAGTCAGGCTTCTGGCATAGGTGTACATACACTTAAGAGGTCTATGTATATTTTTTACCCCCCTTTTTAAATTACTATTACCTGTGAAGTGAATATCCGGGGTTTTTGGGTTACTTTGGTTGATGTTTTGCCCAATATTCTCCCTACATTCCTCACTAATCCCAACCCCCACTAACCCCCCACTCTCCCCTCCTATGACCCACTCTCTATCTACATTATCTACCCCCTTATTAGTATTACCCCCCACTCTCCCCCCAGATCCTAGTTTAAAAGCTCCTCCAGCCATTCTAACCATTTTTTCTCCCGGGGCAGTTGCACCCTCCCCATTAAGGTGCAGCCCGTCCCTACTGTAGAGTCTATAGCCGACAGAGAAGTCGGCCCAGTTCTCCATGAACCCAAACCCTTCCTTCCTGCACCAGCCTCTGAGCCACTTATTTAACTCCCTAATCTCCCTAATCTTGTCTCTCTAGTGACGCTTGTGGCACTGGTAGTATTTCTGAAAACACTACCTTGGAGGTCCTGGACTTGAGGTTCTCTCCTAGTTCCCTAAAATCATTTTTAAGGACCTTCCATCTCCCCCTGACTTTGTCATTGGTGCCAATGTGTACCATGGTCTTCCCCAGCCCCACCCAGCAATCTGTCAATCCGATCCACGATATGCCAAACCCGAGCACCCGGGAGACAACACACTGTTCGGCATTCACAGTCTCGGCGACAGATGACCCTGTCTGTCCGCCTAATAATAGAGTCGAATTAGTGCAAACAATCCAGTGCAAAAAATATAGTGCAAATACATTATAGGTATAATGTAAACATTTTAAATATCTCCTACCTAGTATGCTCACGGACACGTTTAAGTCTCTTTTCTTCTGACGCTTGTCATAGAACTGGAACAGAGTCCCAAACTCAGTTGCAATTTGTAATCCACTTAGGTAAAATTGTAATCCAAATGGATAAAAAAAATAGCAGAAAAGGTTCCTTAAAAAACCCTCTTTCAAGGGGCTTCCCAATAACCTGCAAAAGGGGGAAAAAAGGGATGAGGTGCACGTATGCGCAACTTGGTTAAAAATCCATGTCCATCTGGGTGAGGACAAACGCAGGGCAACAAAAATAAAAACAAACGCCAACTAGTGCTCACCCTTCAGGTTAAGTCCACGTTGTGGCTCCCATAAAAGCTGCAGGATCTGATTCCTTACTTAAGGGCCAGCAGGTCCTCTTCACTGATGCTGGAGCTAAAAGACATGAGAGGGCACTCCTGCCTCATGAAAGCGACACTGGCTGCTGCAGCAGACCCCCACGACCTCTCAGGGATGGTCTTGGTAGTGACCGTGCGGTCACACTGGCAAGGGTCGTGGCAACTTGGGCCTTGCCCATTACCTTGTAGTGGCCAGATCCTCCCGCCGGCATACAAGGTGACAGAATCTCCGGCTTTAAGGGCTCTGTTAACGGTCTTCCGCGAGTGGCGGACTGTGCGGCCTGCACCTGCCATTGCAGTTGGTATTGTACCACCGATGGCTGGTATACAAAATCTCATCTGTCATGGGTCATCTGTCCCACATGAAGGATCGGCGGCGGTGGCAAATCTGGTATCAGGGGTTCCAGCTGAACTTGTGATTTCTCCTCAGATTGCAGAGTCCCATCATTGGTCTCATGGGAACACCGAGCCTCTTCTGTGGCCTGGGCCTCCTCAGTCCAGTCTTCCGGGGGCGCTGCAGGAGTAGCTGGTAGCTTAAGGAGTTTCACCCCTGTAGCAAAGGGGCCTTGGAGGCTCTTCATGGGGGTATACTCCACGTAATCCCCTGCGTGGAGATTGTGGCGGATGGGCGGAAGATACGGCCGCTTTACAGAACGGCGGTTTACGTATAATTCTTCCGCCGTCTCCTCATCGCCGATAAAACCTACTCCCCGTTCCACACTGAACCAAATAATGGTACCACTTCGGCGCTCCAGCTTAGGGTCACCGGACCGTGGGTGCTCCAAAACCTGTACAACCCACTCCTCTACCAGCGAATGGAGTAGTCCTTCCGCGGTTGAGCGGGAACTCCTGTCGCCTCCGCCGTGTTAGCCAGCGGAATGAACACCTCAGCAGGCACCTCAACCGACTTCTTAGGCTGCCGGACATATTGAGAGGCGTAGATCTTCTCCTGTTCCTTCTCCTCATAGGGGTCAGTGCCCCACACCATGCCTCCCCATGGGCCTTGCTGTCTCGCCATCTTAATTTCCTGAGTTGCCTCGTCTTCCTCGTGCGCTGGAGAAGGATGGGTGGAGCTACCAGGGAGGAGTCTGCAATTGCATCGCTAATGAATTGAATTTGTACGCAACAGAGTATAGAGTAACTTATACGTAGAAATAGAGTATAATTTATAGGACAAACTACATAGCGAATGCGTATAAAGCCGAAGCGAATCACCTAATATTCGGATTTGCTTCGCAGCTAAAAATTCCCAAGATTCGATACGAATCAACGAATCGTTTCGCTTATCTCTACAACTAATCTTAGTAAATAAAGTTGTAAAAAAAAAAAAAAAAAAGGCCTGCATTTTGAAAGCCCAAAATAAGGCTTGTTTCACATTTTTCCGTTTGGCTGTTCTGGCTGGGAGCAGCCTGCCTGATCCGGCATTGCTAGACACTACCGGAATACCGTCCAGCCCCATTACCTATAATGAGGTCCAACGGGGATCCGGGTACGATCTGCCATTTGCCAAGAATCCGCAGTGCAGTGTTTTTTGTCCAGCTGATTCCCGGAATTCTATGCCAGAACAACCTGCCAGAACAGCCTGCCGGCAGTGTAAGACAGGCCTATGCTAGCTAATCTAAATTAGACCTGAATGAGGTCTTATGGAATGTCTGCTTTTATAAATGATTGGATTCCACATAATATAGTTCTGCTGCATATTTTCTTAGAACTCTGGGTGTTACCAGTTGGGGGTAGAGATGAGCGAATCGATTCTAAACTAATCAAATTCATCTCACATTTCCCAATGATTTACGTTCCAGCCTAATCCAAAGCTTTTGTGATTTGAATTGGTCAAATTTCTCAAAATGGTGGCCACCATTTTACAGGTCAGGTGACAGAGAGGAAAGCATCTGCTAGTACAAAAAATAATAATTCATCCAAGAGTAATCTTTCTGTGTACGAAAGACCTTTTGTCTGACTACTGGACAAAAATTTCAGACATGGCTGATTTCTTTTTAGCTGACATCTTAGTGGGTCGTTCTTTGTAAAATTTCACCCAATGAACAATGTGTATGGCCACCTAGCCTCTTTTAGTAGGGCAGAATAAGATATTGTACATACTGTAGAGTGAATGTCTTTACTCCTATAATTGATAAAGATGGGGTGGATTGGGAACTTAAAGGGGTTATCCAAGTGTATAGGAATGAGCACTCCCATTGAAATGAATGGGGAGGCTTGGGTGTAATTACACCTGCTCACCGCTACTGATGTTACGGCGAGCAGGTAAACAAAGAAGAGGAGGCAGCGCTGGCACGGTGCGCGCTTCCTCTTCAAACAGCTGATCGGTGGGGGTGTCGGGTGTCAGACTCCCGCCGATCTGATATTGATGACCTATCCTGAGGATAGGTCATCAATAAATATAACTCGGATAACCCCTTTAAGTTCCACCCCTTATCAATCATAGGAGTAAAGGCATTCACTCTATGTACAATATCTCATTCTGCCCTACTAGAAGAGGCTAGGTGGCCATACACATTGTTCATTGGGTGAAATTTTACAACGAACGACGAGCAGGTAAACAATGAAGAGGAGGCAGCGCTGGCAGGGTGCGTGCCTCCTCTTCAAACAGCTGATCAGCGGGGGTGTCGGGTGTCGGACCCCTGCCGATCTGATATTGATGACCTATCCTGAGGATAGTTCATCAATAAATATAACTTGGATAACAACTTTAAAGTGGCCCTGGAAAAATCCTAAAAGTGGCCCCATGTTGTGGTGAGTTCAAACTGACAAAACTAACCAAAGTAGGCGGGGCGTTCAATACTGTAGTGCAGCGCAAAATACTGCCCCAGCAAAACCAAATACCACAGGACAGCGCAAAATACTGCTGCCCTCACCATAGTATTCAACTGTATCATCATGAGGACAGTAATACAGTTGGGTTCAGGAGGGCATGTGATATCTATTACATCACATTGAGCATCAGATCATTATATGCCTGCCCTGCGGCCATCTAGAGGGCTTCAGTGGCCCCCTGGGCATCGGCACCATCAGGAAATTTCCATGTAGGGTCTATGGATAATCCACCCCTGAGGGCAGATGCAAGTTGATGGCACCAACATGCAGTCATAGCCCAATAGCCATAGTAAGGAGGTCAGCACACTTGGGGTACTAGACTTTAGACACATGTGACATCTATTACATCACTAAAGTTGTAATTGTGACCCTTATTAATACAGTCCCATATGTTATGTACTAAATGATGAACTCAGTAAGTGATATTTTTTTGTTCCATGTGGTTCCATAATAATGATCAGATCATTCATATTATGCATTGCCAACCAAAACAGCACAATGTAAGAGCCTGACAAAGTAATTACACAGCCATGAATGTTGCTGGGCCCTTATCAAGTGTTCCACTATATAACTATGTGTCAGTTTATTGATAATTTTTTTGTTAATTTCACTGTTGGGAAAAGCATAAATGGGGAGTGTTATGAGATATTTCCATGGAAAAGTATATGTAGTTGTAGCCATCAATTGAAATTGAGTTATGCATCCTGGGAAATAATGTGAACACTAAATATGAAATCAAGCACATTTTTCTGAGCTTAGATTGGCAGATGAATTGTTCAGCCTTCCTCATGATCAATTTCCTACGTCTAGAATTAAAAACAGGTTGGATTAGTTGGACTTTATAATATAATTTCCCTAGGAAACACACACACTAATAAACATTGAAACTTCAAGTTTAACATATTATACTATGTAATGGAGGAATCAAGCTGTAAATAGACATTAGATTTTGTTTTTACCTGACAACTGATCACTAAAAATGGTTGATGGTTTGTTGTCTATCTGTAACATCCTATTCTAACCTGATACTCAATCCAATTTTCCCCCAAAAAAATCGTTGTTTTGCAAACATTCCTACACAAATTACGAACATACAGTCAGCTTTGTAAGCATTAACGTACAAAGTACGTACGAATCCTTAGCGTGCTATTGACTTGCGATTGTATCATACGCACGAGGCTAGGCCACGGCGTACAGTCTTTAGAGGCAGTCCATATGTGGTAGAAAAGTAAGGTGCTAGCAGCTATCTGGCTAAGTGCATAATTCACTAAAAAACACCGTACAAGTGCATAATAGGACACATTGCAGTACCTGAAAAAGAATACACACAATGGGCTAAAGTGCTTGAACGTTGCTGAACCTTTAAAAACATTATTGCTAAAATACAGCAAAGACAATTATACAAACATTTTAGTGCAATTTCACATTTGCAAGCATAAAAGGTTCAGATATAAATTTGAGTCTCTCCTTGAGTCGTGGCTGCTTGGCATGATAATAAAACACTGGAACACAGTCCAAAATTCAATTGTAATCCACGTGAAGTTATTTTGTAATCCAAACAGGTAACATGTATCCACATGGATAATATAAAATAGCAGCAAATAGAGAACCCTCTTTGCAAAGGGGCTCCTAAATAACCTGAGAAGGGGGGAAAAAGGAAAATAGACGAGCTTAGGCGCAACTGGGAATTTTCTGCAGAATGGGGGGGGGGGGAGTCCTGACAAGCCATGTCCATCGAGGTGAGAGTCAAACGGGGGCAATACAAACTAAACAAAAAAAGTGCCAACTAGCTCTCACCCTTCAGGTGGCTGGTGTGGCTCCCATAGGTTCTCCTAAAGTGTCCTTTCAATCAGCCAGTAGTAGGGTTCCTCAGATGAGGGACCTGAAGTCCTCCTCGCTTGAGCTACTGCTGAAAGACATCAGAGGATGCTCCTGCCTCCTATAGGCCAAGCTCGCTGCCATGCTGGAACTCCACTGCCCTTTTCTTCCAGAAGTCGGACTTGACCGGGTCCGGGTGGTGGTCACGCTGGTGAGCGCTGCAGCCACTTGCGCCTTTATTTTTCTGGATTCTCCTGCCAGGACAGCAGGGGTAAGGACTTCTGGCTGCAGCGGTTGAGGCAAGGTTGCACCGAGGGAAGCAGCCCCAGCTCCCCTGGCTGCTGCAGGCTTCATCCTCCGGGGTAGTTGGTACTGGTGGATCACCGTAGACTAGAAGGTAAACAACAGTCTTCAGCTGACCCAGCTGAAAGGACTGTGATGGTGGTGGCAGTCCAAGGATCAGAGGCTGTGGCTTTTCCCTGAAGCAGAGGGTGCCATCTGGTGACTCCTGAAGGCAGCACACCGGTACTTCACCTGGTGGTTCCCCCGGCCAAACTTCAGGTGGTGATGCAGGTACCAGGGACTTTGATAATAACGTTACCCCGGTAGCAAAGGGGCCTTTCAGGGATGCCATGGGGGTGTACTCCACCTGATCCCCTATGTACAGGCTGTGACGGGGTTGGGGCAGGTACAGCCGTTTCACTGACCTGCGGCCCACAAAGTACTCCTTGCTGTCCTCGTCATCCGCCAGGAAGCCAGAGCCTCGCTCCACTGAAAACCACAGAACGGTTCCCTTTCACAGCTCGAGTGTAAGGTCTCCCGGCCTTGGATGGTCCAGTACTTGGATGACCCAGTCCTCCACCGCATTCTTGTAGTCCCATAGGGTCTGGGCGTGGGCCGTCATCGACGCTGGCACAATCGGATTTTGCCGAATGGAAAGTGTTGTTCTCCTCCTGGGCGGCGAAGTGGACGCTCCAGCCGCAGCAGCCGGCAAGGCGAATATGGAGTCAGGAGCCGGTCTGACTCTCTTGCACGGTTGGTTTGCTCTGATATCTGGAGCGGGGAGTGGTTCGGGGTACTCATCCCCAAAGACCATCTCTCCCCACTTGGGTCACAGTTCTTTCGCCATGCTGTTTGCTGTGATCTGACTCTGGCTGGATCTTCTTCAGTGCTGGCTTGAACTGGAGAAGAGGGCGGAGTAATGAGGGAGGAGTCTTCACTCCCTATACTTGCAAACAGAAAGTTCCCAGTGGGCCGGGCTGGTTTTTCCCGCTTCTGAGGGGGGCGTATCTTCACTTTCCCGCTCTTGAGGGGCGTACCGTCATTTTCCCGCTTCGGGGGGACGGGGCAAGAAGAATGCGTACGTTGCGTACGTTTGCGTACGTAGCGTACGTATTGTTAGCGTTCAAAATTTAAAGAACATTTACGAATAATACAAAGCGAATCTTCCAAAATCCGGAATCGCTTCGGAGTAGAAAAAAATGGAAGATTCTATACGAATCTACGAAGCGGCGATAAGATTCGCTCATCTCTACTCCAGAAAATTCTAGATAGCAACCTTGGGCCTATCTGTAGCTTGAAGGGAACCTGTCATGTTAATCATTGAGTTTCAGCTGCAAGCAGCATTTTATAGAGCAGGAGGAGCTGAGCAGATTGATGTATAGTTTTATGAGAAAAGATTCACTAAAACTTGAATTTAATCAAAGCCCATCAAAACACTTCAAAACCCAGAATGAGCATGAATTTAAGGGCTCATTCACACGACTGCAATATACGGGCATCAGCCGTAGCACGGATGCAGACCTATTTAGTTAAATGGGTCTGCAATCTGCAAGATACAGTGCAGTAAGGAATGGAGGCACAGATCGGAAGCCCACAGAAGCACTACGAAGCGCTTATGTGGGCTTTCGGATCTGTGCCGCCGCACTGTAAAAGATAGAACATGTCCTATCTTTTGCCATATATTGGGGATCGCAGATCCATTCAAGTCAATTGGTCAGCACTGCAGTTCAAGATTCAAATGGCTTGTGCCCTTGCATTGCGGAACGCAATTTGCGATCGGCAGCTTGGGGCACATAAGGTTGTGTTAATGAGCCCTAAATGAATGAAATACAAGTTTTGCTGAATTTTTATTAAAACTATATATATATATGTATCAGTCTACTCAGCTCCTCCTGCTTTATAACCTGCTGCCTGTAGCTTACATTGCATTTCATGGTGACAGATTCCCTTTAAAATAACTGGAATGGCATTCTGTAAAACATGTTTAGTCAATTAAAGGGAATGTGTCATTAGAAAACGACCTGCTGTTTAAATCACTTTTTATGTTTGACATATTTTTAAAGAAATTTTGATGATGTTTTACATTTTCCATATATTTAAACAAAAAAAGATAAAATCTTTTTTGCACTGGCCACTATGTCTATAATAATTGGAGCCACTTCTTTGTTTATAATAGATCACTTTACTGCAGTTAACTCATTCTAATCCTGCCTGTAATTATATCACCTCTGTGTACAGATAAGACAGAATCCACCATTCACAATAGGTGATTGCCAAAGCTTATCTATTCTTTCTTTGTACAATGACCTCTGCACATGTCACAGAGCATGCCTAGAAAACTCTCCCATAGAAGTCAATAGGATCACCTCCTGACTATTGTGTCTATGGCCCATGGGGCTGCTGTAAAGCAATTTTCTTAATGCTGTGCAAATGCGGTTAAGAACAGCTCAGGTAAGATGGCCACCCCCATATTAATGTTTAGGAAATTGAATTTTAAAAAATCTATAATCAGAAAATAAAAACAGATTAGAAAAAAAGATATGTACCGCTATCTGGTTTTAACTGGCAGATAAAATTTTTGATGACACATTTCCTTTAAGTACAGTCAATATGGCACACTTTAGAATACTCTTGTCCATGGGCTGTGTCCTACATGAAAGAGAATAGGGTGGAGACAGACTACATCCATGGACAAGAATTGCATTTTTTAAAAGAAAAAAACAGCAGTTTATTTTTTCTTTATCTTAGTCTCAATCTTAATGAAGGGATGAGAACTATTTTTTATTTATATCAGTAATATTTCTTGCAGTTATTACATTTTTTGAAATGCAAAAATGAATTACTTAACCCCTTTAAGACCAAGCCAGTTTTCACATAAAAAGGACCTTTCACTGTATACCTTTTAATAGTTTCATGCATTCCCCATGTAATAACAATTCTGGAACATCTATTCTTATGTCTCTATGTTGTTCTATTCCTTTTTTATTTCTACTAGAAGTTATGAATGAATTGCTATTAGCCTTCAGTAAGGGTACATAGGGGTGGTAACAAGTTGGGGGGGGGGTGTACCTGCACACATGAACATGGCAGCACTGATTGGATAGAATGAGTCTGTGCAGATACAAACCTCCAACTGGTTACCACCCCTGTGTACCCTTACTGAAGGCTAATAGCAATTCATTCATAACTTTTAGTATGAATAATAAAGGAATGGCACAACATAAGAATGGCTGTTCCAGAATTGTTATCACATGGGGAATGCATGAAGCTATTAAAACAGGAATGTCAGAAGTGGTGAAAGGTCCTCTATAAAAGGACCAAGCCACACTTTGCAAATCTGCCATGTTTCATTCTCTGTGGTAATAACTCTGGAATGCTTTTACTTATCCAAGCAATTCTGAGATTATTTTCATGTGACATATAATACTTTATGTTAGTGGTAAATTTGAGTCAATCTGTTTTACCTTTATTTATTAAAAAATCTCAAATTTACAGAAAATTCGCTATTTTGTAAATTTGAATTTCTCTGCTTTTAAGATGGATAGTGATACATAATAAAATACTTAACATTAATTAACATTCTCTTCTCTTTTTCTTGACTTTAACTAGTTTCACTCCACTAATCAGTTTGTGTCTCCTTGTACTGCCTTTTTTGGGGCTTTTTACTTTGTTCTAACCCTGACGAGGTTACATTTATTTCCTGTCTTTTGGAGCTGCCCATATCTGATTATTCATTAATACTGATGGAAAACCATCAGCTAGCAATTGTTTTCTCCACTATGTTTTCAAGCCTCAGTTCCCAAAGATTACTCAGACTAAGGCCCCATTCACACGACCGTATCTATCCGCAAAAATGCGGGAATAGATGTGGCCCCATTCACCTCTATGGGGCCGTGAGATGCGGCATGGAGCTAGCTCCGTGCCGTGGCTCTTTTGAAGCATGTCCTATACTTGTCCGTGCGCACGGACAAGTATAGGCATTTTCAATGGGGCCTCACGGCATGTGTTCCGAGTGCTGCTAAACACACGCCGGGCAGCCCCCGTATATTTGAGGGTCCGCAGTAATGCGGGCCCACAAATATACGTTCGTGTGAATGGACCCTTAGTTACTAGAGAGCCTACTTATTCCTAAATGAACAGTTCTATCAGAAAGAAAGGGGAATTCCTTTAAAGGCTATGTACACCTTTGGCGGGAATTTTTAATTTGCATATTACTGCATTGTACTCATTTTGAGCTAAAAATCCTTTTTTTAAATTGGTCTGTCAGGATTCGGGGGCGCTACGGCCCTCCAGCGGATGTTGGGCGGGTGCGGGCGTTCCCGTGTCCTGACGCTATGCGGCGCTCATCCCGAGTGCAAGCCAGAAAATCCTCTTGTAACATTTAGGGTTAAAGGTTTGGCTAGTTTTGCTAGTTTTACTGGCAGGCGTCCCTGCCAGTAATTTTGGTCCATTCTAGGGTGTGGCTGGGATCCCTGCTCCTATCACACCTTGGGGCTGGGACTCTAGCCATTATTTAAATTCACACTCGCCATTCATCTGTGCCTGCTATAGAGCCTTGTGCCTAAGCTAGCTACTCTGAGTTTATCTGGTATTCCAGTGACTCTGTATCTTTTTCCCTGGTTTCTGTTACTGCTACCTACCTTTTGTGTTATCCTCTGTTTATGCCTTGCTTGGTTCCGTTACCTTTTACCCCTTCAGCTCCTGACCTGTTTAGGGTTGCTCCTGCTGGTGTTTTGTTTTGGTTGTTTGTCTCGTGTTCCACTTTCTTCAGTGTAATTGCAGTCTTCGGTTGGGGCCGGCCTGTTAAGGAGCCAGGTTCCCCCAAAAGGCAGGGACAGTGGTTTGGGAGGAGTGTCAGGGCCTCACTTTGTCTGTGTCATTTGTGTCCCCCTGACCAACTCCTCACATGGTCTTTATTAAAAATATGGAGCCTTTTTTCTACACAGGGCTGAGAAGCTCTAGTAGCAGCATCTGAATTTTCTCTCTTCTTCATCAGCCAGCCAACCTGACAACTCCTTATCTCTGCTCTCTGACATTATAAACAATAATTTTAGCTCAATTTTTAGCTCAAAAGTACGATTCACACAGCTAGACCAGCTCAATATTTTTAATAAAGACCAATTTTTAGCCCAAAATGAGTAACACTGAATCATAAGAAATTGTCTCTGACGATGTACATGGCCTTAAAGCTCACTATTCACAGATAATTTTTAAAGAACTTTAATCTTTTTTATTTCGGAAGTGCCATTTAAAATTTGATACACAATATTGTCCTTCTGTGGCAGTGAGCACAGAATGAAAAAAACTCCTATGTAGATGGGGATCCAGTTGTAAGTTTACTGATGTTATCTGTTAGCATAATAGTAAATTAGCAGAATTGGCATAACATTATGACAGCTTTATTGTTCTTCTGATAGATTTAGATAAAGATGACTATAGAAGTGCATTACACTTTTCAATGTGATGTTCTGCTTGAGTCACTTATCCATCTTCGCTCTCTGGTCAGACTGAATGGTCTGACTGAGTAAGTAAGGCAGGAAGTTAAGAGCCAGGACAGGGAGTAGAATACATGAAGTGACTTAAAAAATGATATCTAGAAAACCATCCACCTGTTTGGTAAAAAATACATAGAATATTCACTCATAGTCTGTTAGGTTAAATATCAAAGTACATTCACCCTGCATATAAAATGTGCCAATAAGTTTCTGTCAGGACTGGCAGTCATTGCACCCGTTCTGCTGGTCCTGCCCCTGACTTTGGTGGCGAGGTGGTTGCCCGGGGTCAGGCTTCGTCCGCTATTTCGGCAGGCTCCTCCTCCAGCCGGCGGTCTCTGGTTGTGGATGCGCGTCCCAGGCAGGGGACGCGCGCAACGGTCATAAGTGCCAGGGACGTGGCTGGTGCGCACTCTCGCTCGCGGCCTGTTACTGGTCGCCGGAAAACGCGAGCAATATAGTGTCTGTTTATTTTCTGTTCATTGGTATCTCATGAGTTAAGTTTTTGTTCCTTGCTTCTCCTCCCAGTCAGCTGGTTGGGTGGGGTCTGCTAGGTATTTAAGGCCCTCTAACTTTTACCTAGCTGCCAGTGTTTGGAGTTTCCTTGCTACTACCTGGTTTGACATTCTTGCTCTGCAGTTTAGACTCTTTATGTTCTTTGACCCTTGGCGTGTTTTTGACTACTTCTCTCTGCTTGCTGATTTTGTTCCTGACGTACTCTCCTGGTTTTGACGCGGCTACCTGACTACCCATTTGGTTCTTGTTTGTCTGTCTTGTTTGTCTTCCCATCCCCCGCACTTTTGTTAGTGTATTTCCAGTCTTCAGGTTGTCGGCTCAGGGGTTAGCCTGAGCGGGCAATAGGCAGGGAAAGGGGTTGGGATTAAGTTTAGGGATCACTTACCCCTTATCTGTGTATCCCAGCCCTGACAGAAACACTGGCCCAAAAGAGGCCTGCAACCTGCATACGTCCAGCTACGTTCACTCCACCTATGGAGCCTATGTCAGCTGTGGTCGCACAGGTCCAGGCCTTGACCAAGTTGGTTCAAGATCTGGCTATCCGCCTTCAGGTTCAGGAAGACATGCATGCTACGGCCCCGGTGCCACCCCCGGCCGTTCAGTCACCTGCACCTGAACCTAAGGTTCCCCTTCCTGACCTTTTTCCGGGCGGGAAGGGTGTAAACTTTATTTTTCCTTACGACCTCGGTCCTCTGGGACAGAAGCGCAAAAGGTGGGGTTGGTTATGTCTCTCCTGCGGGGTGACCCCCAAAATTGGGCGCTTTCCTTACCTCCTGATTCACTTCTGCGTTCTTCTCTGGACAGTTTTTTTCTGCACTGGGTCAGATTTATGATGAACCAGACCGACCTGCGTTAGCGGTTTCCCACCTGTTATCCCTCTGTCAGGGTAGACAAGTGGCGGAAGAATATTGTGCTACGTTCAGACAGTACGTGACGGACTCGGGGTGGAACGATCAGGCCTTGAAAGACCTATTCATGACCGGCCTCTCAGACCAGGTAAAAGACTTGTTATTAGCTCATGCAGAACCTAAGACTCTTGACGAAGCTATGACCC